>CAJQZN010021231.1:7073-24884 GCA_907164685.1 Colias eurytheme
GGGTTTTCCTTTGAAAACGCGGGCGAAGCCGCGGGCGAAAATCTAGTATATTATATATCCATGAATGACTTCTCAAATACAAGATATTGCAATGTGTGTGACGCAGACGTAATTTTTATTAGTTTCCTATGTTTAATGTCTATATTAAATTATTAAACATAAACGTTTACATTAGAGGTATTAGGAACGAAAGTAATCAAAAGATATACGATCAAATAATGTTAATACAATATACCTAACAAAGGGCATACAAAAAAAATTAAGCGATGAGTAAACAAAATCAAGTCACCAATACCACAAAGACTGTTGTGTTATGTGGTGTTGATAATTATATGTATAAGCTTCTTGGGTAACCCATGTACCAAGGAGGTTATCGTACAAAGCAGTTTATTTAATTTCTGCTGCACTATTTTTTTAATTTACTACCGATAGATTTAAGTAATGCATTTCTTGTTATGTTAAATAATATTTATATAAACATTTTTTATTAATGAAAGAAACTATGTACTACGTTAGTTAATAAAAAAATGGATGTCTTGAAAAATCCAAGAATATTATTAACTCATAACACTTATGTTATGAGTTAATAATATTCAATTCATAACATTGAATAAAAAATCAATATTTTTAAAGTGAAACTTTTATTACATCGTCTCAAACTTTTTGGTCTGTGTAGCGCATGTCGCGTGACGGTCGAACCGTACGATAATAATTATCGTACAAATACGATAATTTTGTGCCTAAGTTTCACTTTTACCGTGGTTTCATAAAACCACACAACATTTTTTTAATCATTATTGTAGTGATAAACCCTGATCCACTATTGAACGTCGAGTTTTTATTACTATTCAATAACTGTAAATCTGATTGGAGGTAGTAAAATTGTTTGTAAACTTGTGTATGAATGAATATTCTTTATTGCACATAGAAACTGAAGACTTATCGATATAATTCCTCAAGGTGTTGATAACAAAAATATCTTGGAATTTCCTCACAATTAAACATTTTAGGCTATAACAAAGTAATGCAAAAATTAATTGCAAAACTAATCATTTGGCAATATGTATTATGAATATAATATTTCATAATACATATTGCCAAATGATTAGTTAATTATCTTCTTCTTCACTACATAGTATAAAACAAAGTCGCTTTCCCTGTCCCTATGTCCCTATGTCCCTATGTCCCTTTGTACGCTTAAATCTTTGAAACTACGCAACGGATTTTGATGCGGTTTTTTTTAATAGATAGAGTGATTCAAGAGGAAGGTTTATATGTATAATAAGATCCATTAAGTAGTGGAAAAGTACTGTTATTTTTGAGGTTTCTAATGTGATGTCGTAAAAAATTACATTTATTCCGCTTACATTGCAAACGCAGGCTGAACCCTACGAGTTTTATCAAAATAATGTACTAAGTATTATACACATTGAAAAGGTCTACAGAAAAGTCCGCGATGGTATATGTCTATCTCTTATGGATAACCCACAATAACTTTTTTTTGTCATTTACTTTTTACGACAAATAATGGCTAATTTTCGTAGCGATTTTAACCAATACAGCATTAATCCTTAACCAATTAAATACCATGGATACATTGTTCATTTAATATAGATCTATATGGCCCTTTACACCGTATGATTTAAGTGAATATTTTCGAAGATATTACAGATTTAAAAATTGCGGGACGTAGCGTTTGCGGCCGCCCGGCTATGTATTTTATACCCGTGCGATGCCGGAGCGGGCCGCTATATTTTTATACCTATACAACGTTCACAATTTTTCTGTAGTGTATTTTAGTATCAGCATTGCACCCGTGCGAAGCCGGGGCGGGTCGCTAGTCTTATATATAAAAATGAATCGCAAAATGTGTTGGTAAGCGCATAACTCGAGAACGGCTGAACGGATTTCGATAATTCTTTTTTTATTATATTCCTTGAAGTACGAGGATGGTTTTTATGTAGAGAAAACGTAAATATGTACCACGGGCGAAGCCGGGGCGGACCGCTAGTTATATATAAAAATGAATCGCAAAATGTGTTGGTAAGCGCATAACTCGAGAACGGCTGAACCGATTTCGATAATTCTTTTTTTATTATATTCTTTGAAGTACGAGGATGGTTTTTATGTAGAGAAAACGGAAATATGTACCACGGGCGAAGCCGGGGCGGACCGCTAGTTATTAATAATATATTTAATGGATAACATCTTATGACGTCGTTGATAACAACCTTAACATCACAAACATTGAAATAAAGCATATAGAATGTTCTTGTTCATACAATACATACATAGTTCATACAATATTCCCATAGCAATGTGTTCTTGACTCAATTCATAACTTCAAGAGTATTATTACATATCTTTTATCACACAAATATTAGACAAATTTTTTGTCTCACGGCCAGTGACCTCGTCACGAAAGCGCATATTTGCACCTGGCTGATACAACCTTGTTTATATAACTGAATTATTCGTAGAAACGGTACAGTACATAGTATGTATCATATTCTTGGTACAATTACAATGTGTGATCTTTATTGTTATGTTTTGAGAGAATAAATATAACATAAGTTACTTAAATATCATTTATTTTAAATGGAACAATGTAATAGGTGTCCCAAATTATGTGGTATACTATGCACAACTGTGGTACATACATGCTCATTGAATTAATAAATGTTTGAGTTCAACGGAACTAATATTTTTTCATGAAATTTAGATTGAATATTGAGGTTTTAAATTGTACTCTTATACTGCCATAAAAAAAAGATAAGCGTATATTGTGGAATGGAATTCGTCTCATCTACACCTATAGGTATCTTATTGTGATAATAAATATATAAAACTGCGCACAGTTCTTAATGTACGAAGGTACATTTCGATTGATGTCTCTATTATTGTAGCACCATCGATTTTAACTATTTTACCTACCAAGTAATTTTAGCTATCTCTAAGATGTAAGTAAAACAATTTAATTTACAAAAAATACCTTTGATTTGTCGATAATTCAACGTATGAATTTAACATGTTGACAAATCTTAATTGTATAAGTGCTTTTGTATTGTCATTAATTGAAACGATCATAATATTTTGGTACAGTGACCGAACCAAAGTTAAAATAATACTTCCCGTATTATTGTTCATAAACCCAAAGTCATCGCCATTATAAATACATAAAAACCCGATACTAATACTGATTAGATAGAATTGGATTGCATGCAGATAAAAAAATTACTTTCAATGAACGACAGAATGTTAGGAAAGTGTTCATCTGAACATGAAATAAATTCACGAGTTTTTTATAAACATTTAATGTGAAATCTTAAGATTTATTATTTATTTATTATATTGATATGGTCTAGATATTTTTAAGAAAGAATAATTTTTAATATATGAATTGTTATAAATAGATTTGTAGCCAACTAAAATTAATAAAAACAGGCAGAAAATTGAAACAGTGAAACACATTTCTAACTTCAGATAAGTAACTAAATATTTAAGAAATAAACGCATTTTTCATATTAAAATGAAGAAAAGTACGACGCTTGCTTCTATATTACCTAATAGCCTGCCTCTTTTCGCTTTGAATGAAATAAAAATTCAACCCTACACAAAATCTCGATGCCTCTAACACTAAGATCAATCTCAATATTACTAGACTACATATTGACCTTTAAATATAAAATTAACCACGAATAATGACTGTATCACTATCAAAAATTAATCTAGATAACAAATAGTTAATCATTTTTTGACTCAACCAAATAACAGTGGCCAAATAAGAATCCGTTTCGTAAAACCCGATTCCGGTTGTGAGACAGGGCCAGGCCCATTGTCATTTACATCCTCGTCGCTTCCTAGTTGAAACGTGCTTTATCTTTCGGTTTCGTTTGCATGACTGATTAAATGGAATGGTATCCGAAATTGGAATCAAATTGGTGCGACAATATTAGGTATATATTATGTAGTAGGAATTGAGTAGGAATGGTAAGTGTAGAGATGATAATAATATTTTTAGAATTGAGGCGATTTATAAGTACCTAGTATACCCACACTAAAGTTGTAGAGAAAGTATTTTTTGGAACCAATTTACGGATTAATGAAAACAGGTATTAAATAATATGAATGTTTACAATTTATACACAAGTTCCTAATATCTGATAGATACGAACCGGTAGATATACGAGTAGTGGTACATCAATATGAAAGTCATTTCCACAATTCGATGCAAATTGAATATAGAAAATTTAAAAAAAATCACATATTTCCACATATTCTAAATAACTCTTACATACCACATCTCTTTCCTCTACAATGTATAGTCTGATAATAGGACCGTCTATTTATTCATAAGTGCATAGAGCCCATTCAAATTCAACCACGGCCCCCATTTCCCGGTAACTCAAAAAAGCTTATGGCGTGCCTTTGAATAATATTTATTTATTAGTTACTCAATTGATTAATAAAAATATTTTACTATTCCGTCGAGACGTACAGTAAGTATCTCAATAATTAGATAAAAAAATAGTATATTGCCATTTATGCTGACGTAACATTTTTCATTATTAAATAAAGATGCTATAATAATTCTCTTTTTTAAACTTCACTCAATTTGCAGCAAATCGTTTTACAATTACCACTTTAAATTGACATGTTTGTTTTGTGAATTACGAACGTAATAATTTAAGTGTTTGCAAAAACTAAACTTTTTGTTTATGTAAACTTTTGCAAGAGCTTCTAGATGTTTTTTTTATAAAACCAGTTATTCGGAATGCCACTTTCGATATGTGAATTTGATGATATTTTTTAACTAAAGAAAACTGGTTCGATTTTAAAATTTTCAACCTGCTCATACGGAAAGTTAGATAGACCTGTAATCAGCTGGTACGGTAGATCTTACAGGATCTGGCCAAACTTTAAGAAAATTTATAAGTCACAGATCGCAAGCTGAAGCTGCCCATAATCTTATATATAAAAATGAATCGAAAAATGTGTTGGTAAGCGCATAACTCGAGAACGGCTGAACCGATTTCGATAATTCTTTTTTTATTATATTCCTGGAAGTACGAGGATGGTTCTTATGTAGAGAAAACGTAAACATGTACCACGGGCGAAGCCGGGGCGGACCGCTAGTATAATTATAGGTAAGTACTTATATTATGTAACTAGATAATATTGTGTGCACCAAGCTACAAATTTAAGAAGAAATTTTCATGCCAATAAAATATAATATTATGTTCATAATTATTATATGGAAGAAACGACTATTTACCTACGACTATTCAATAAAATTTTACATTAAGTAACTATATTTTTTTATACCTATTGATAAAAAATAATGCTTTATAAACCAACATTAAATATTTTTTTACAATGATCACAAAATTCCGTTATCCGTACATGACACACTTGCTAAGTATAACAATTAAATTAATTTAAAATATTTAAAAGCATAAAATAAAATGTAACTTTCACATTTCTTTAGGTAAGTATACCACATTAATTAATATTTTAAACAAGACTTACCAGAGTTAACGTAAATTCCAATAAAAGTAGATAATATTCACAATTTTCACACAATAAAACTATATCCACATCAAATTCACTTCGTAAAATAAAATTGAGATAACCACAAGACAATCTGAATTGAAAAAAAATTTTGGCGCCAAAACTTTTACTTTTTTTACCGCGTGCCGAAGGTCACACGTCTACCACAATCACTAGCGAACCACAGACTAAATAAATAACATTTTTCATTCACGCGCGTTGTCGCTTGATCGTACGCCTACAAGATACAACGAGAAATTACCCAGAACTCTAAATAATATTGCATCACCGTGTGATTAGAGACATGGTAGATTAAACAAACACATAGCTAACATGCAAGTGAACAAAATAACAGCCAATTACACGTGAATTACGATACTAATAGAGTAAGCATGTCAATTAATGTCAGAATTATAAATAGTAATTTCTACATGCAAATAATTAATGATAAATGAAAAATGGATAACTCTGGATAAAAACATAATGGATTATAAACATTGAGATAATATTAATATGGAGACGACACCGCCTACATCACTTATGTTCCGCTCAATGTTGAGCGGTTTTTTTTAATGGTTTTAAAGTGAAACGCATCAAATATGCCTTCGTGTGTGTTACGATATTGCACAAATAATACAAATAATACGGAAAAGTGCAAAGGAATAACTTTCATCGGTAAGTACCTATAACTAGATAATAATTTTTAAAACTTAGTTAGAGCAAAAAAATGGCGCACAGATTTTGTTCGTGGTGTCTCCTCCATACGTAGTAATATTATCTCAATGATTATAAATAGCGCGATTAGATCTGTTATGATTTTAATATGCATTAGGTATTTCTTTATATTTGCCATAAGTAATCAATTTTGATGACTCTATATTTCATCAAATCAGTATCATAATATTTAGTAGATAGGTACTCGCTTACGGTCATTTGTTGCAAGAAGGCCGATGAGTTAAAAACGAATGGGACTGCAACTCTTTCAAAAATAAATTATTATCCTGTATAACTAACTTAATTAACTACTAAAATAGGTATATTACAAATTTTATATAGCAAACTTATGAAGAAAGTATTCTAGGAATAATCTTGTTTCTACGGATAAAAAGTTAAATATAAAATATAAATCCATGCAAAGATTGTAATACCACTAAAACATTTCACGAATACCGAACCAATGCATTTCTGAAAGCATCCGCAATTTTCAAGAAAACAATAATCTTGTTTTCTAAATAATGTCTACGCAATGTTTACAGTTCGTAATACCTCGTTACGTAGGTTCGTAATAGCAAACTGATAATATAAACTAAAGGTAGATAAAAGAAAATTGCTATTATAAAGAACTAAAACGGATTAGTGAAGTTAGGCCCCTTTATAAACTGGCCACAAACAAAACATAATATATCAATTTTGTGATATTATTATTATTAATTCCTAATTAGAATAAATTCCACCGGGCTAAAATTATTGTCCTTAGCAGAGGAGTTCAAGAGCGATACATAATTTGAAGCCACTTTGCTAAAAGTAGGAGGAGCATAATATTAATATATAGATATCATGTGTGTTTCTTTATTCCTCTAATACGTTTTGTAGATCAACTGATTTGTAGGATTAAGTTTTACAGACGTAAGACAGACGTCGTAGGGTTCATCATGATCTCCAGATATGTATATCAAAATAACAATAAAAATTAGCATAGATAGTATTTCAGACTCTTTTTTCTTTACTTTAATATCTACCTAACGGATATGCTCATTACTTAGTCTGTGGATATGGTATCACCAAAAAGATTTTATTTTTTGACTGAGTCTGATTATTATATATAAAAATTAATCGATGAATTAACTCATTGAAACAATTGCTTTCGTCATTAATGATGTATCGACTAATCGGATATTGCGTCAAATTACTCGAGAGTTTCCTAGTAAAATGTTAGCACTGAGTTTTCAGCAATACCTACTATGCAAACATTTTACATTGAATCACTTCAATTATTTTGAATTTATTGTTACAAATTAGTTTACAGTTTGGCGTCACTATTATACTCGGTGATACATATTATTTAAATTCAATTTTCTTTTTTAAACATAAAAAATAGTAATTGGCGGACTTTACTTTACTTTACTTTACTTTACTTTTTAATAAATTCATAACATTGAAACCAGCCTATAAAAAGTTTTTTTAGTTTTTTGTTTCGTGAAATTAACAGATGAGGATATATTTTTCTTATCCCGTATCTTAGAGTGTCCGGAATAAAATTTTAAATTAATATAATAAATGTTCGTGTATCATTCTAGGCTACACCGCACTCTGACGCTCTTAGAATGTTAGTCGGTAAATATTAATTTACTCTTTGATGTTACTTATTATTTAATTTAAAAAAAATGTTTCAAGTTTGTGTTAATTATTGCGCCAAGATGAGATTGACATCTTCAATCGTTAATTTTGACGAATAAAACAAAAAACAATATTTTTCGAAGATTTTACGACAGCAGATTGATATAACTTATAGCGTTGTCATTTGTCACGTCATAATATGTAATAAATAAATCGATAAAAAGCCACAAATAAAACGGTACGCTTATATCCATCACATCCAATACGGAAAGTGCTAAGATAGCGTTTCAGATAATGTTGCTAGACACGATTCTTCCTGGAAGTCGCGTGCATCAACTGAAATTCCTAATCTGACTGTCACTTACAATACAATCCATAACAAAAGATGCCAATTATGCAATTAGTAATACCCACTTTATATCCGTCGATTTTTTTATGTCAGTTAATTTAACTTATGCACGTAAGTTATTAATTACTACCGCTGTCGCTTCGCTACGGTTCTTCACAAAAATGATTAGTGTAACAAGGAAACTATGAAATCTACAATGTATGGTAGAGCTAGAGCGAAGTAGATAAGACAGGTTGTGCCTATTAGTATATTTTTAACGTTTTTAAAATCGTTTTAGTCGGGTGACATGTTCAGAAACTTGTGTCACACCAAAAACTCACGAGCGCGATCGCAGGTATAACGAGAGAGAGACGGACCGATCTCCCGTCTCATCTCGAGCGCTGCCACTGCATTATGTTATCACGTAAACATCTCGATCGTAAACCTCCTTTACAAACAACCATATTTTTTTTATCCTTACTAATATGTATTATAAAATATGCCAACATGTGTTTATTTCTTTGTCTATTTTCACATCGGAAGGGACCGAATTCATGATTTTATTATTTTTTTATCTTTAGAATTAAGTATAGAATAGATAGATAAGAGGCTAAACAGCGGTAAGTATTTAACATAGTGAACATACAACAACTTTTAACTTTCAATAATCATGCTTCGGCAGTAATTTGGACAGCTGGAGAAGAAGCAGGTACCTCACCCATAAAGAACCTTGTATCATGTCCCTCAGTTTTCCTAGTTCATTCCTTTATTGATAGTGATCAATCCTTTCATTTTCCCCTATCTTAGCTGCCAATCCATATTTTGTAATGTCATTAAAAAAATACCTACCTATTAGTAGGTAGGTAAGTATTCGCTCGAAACGTTGCGTTGCCTAGATATAATTAATTAACTAGCTGCGCTCCGCGGTCCCACCCGCGTGGCTCCGCTCCTGTTGGTCTTAGCATGAGCATATAGCCTACAGCCTTCCTCGATGAATGGGCTATCTAACACCGAAATAATTTTTCAAATCGGACCAGATATTCCTGAGATTAGCGCGTTTAAACAAACAAACTCTTCAGCTTTGTAATACCTATTAGTATAGATATGCTTTAAACGCCATAAAAAAAATTCAATTGGAAGACAAAAAATTGACGATGATATAGTATGTAACGTTTCGCTCAATTCAAAACTAAAGCCCCAAGGTTAAGGAATATTAATTATCTCTCACTTAACACTTTACTCTTTGTTCGTATGTGACTTAATGCAGAAATTTAACAATGAGTTAATAAAAATAAAATGCTACTACTAAATTAACGAAGGCTAAAAATACTTATTTAGGTACACACCATAACAATATTAAAATGTTCTATCTGATAGTAGGTCGGGAATTAGAATTTATAGTGGAACTAGCTGGATAATGCGGCGTCACCTGAGAGATATTGAATGAAAAAGGCATAATATATTTTGCTCATTCTTAGTGCTCATTTATACCACTACTAGCGGTCCGCCCCGGCTTCTTATTATATATTCTATGATATTACTACTACAATTAATTTGTTATATGAATGTGGTGTTGTTATTTGCATGAAACTATTATTATAAGCTATTGCATAGCTTCTATCGTGGGCCTTGAGCGCGGGGACCGAATCCAGAAATTCCGTAACAAAAAAAAACCTCACGCTCCCCACTCCGAGTTCCGACGGGCACGGAGCCGAGGTGTAGCTTGAAGGCATGCTATGCAAAAGCTTTACCGCGGCAGTCCCCGAGTGCCACACATCTTTTTTTATTTTAGCGAATTTCAATTAAAAAAAAAAGATATTTTGCTCATTGGGTCAAATTTATTTATTTTTATGTTGCCATTCTGAACAATCATGGAATAAGATAACATTTTTTTTGCAGCTGATGATAATCAACGTCATCTGCCAACTGTCAAAATTAGAACACGATCAACTGTGTCTCTGAGACTGTGTCAATATCCATAGACTGATGACTTGTTGCCATCGTCAAACGTTTGTCAAGCGTGTTTATAAATGTCTATTACTATGTTTTGACATCATGCCATCATGGACCATGGTTGATGGTTGCTGTTCTGACTGTCACTTGAATTTCGATTGGTCAAGTCGTCATTGAATGGTGCGACAAATATCAATTATCATCCTTTTATCGTGAACTAGAACGACGAACGTTCGTAACTTATAAATAATTTACTGTTACTTCCAAAATTACCAGTTTTATGCCCAAATAAACTAAAATCACAAAAGATAGAAGTATTTTTTAATAATCTCGATGAAATAACTAGGCACTTTGATAATAAAACATTGTCCTAGAGTTGTGATGGAATCGCATTTCAACAAAACTATCACTAAGAAAAAGTCGACGGTGGAAGGTTACAAATGATTTAAATATTGGCTCTAGAGTGCCGTTACGACGTAGGAACAAAAAGTTGGTCGTTGATCGACAATATATGTGCGTGACGGTGACATGAGCACAATCAACAAGAGGCGCGGAGCTAGCAGTTCCAGTTGTGCTGTCCCAGGTGTGCCTGCGCTTGTGAACGTTCCCACCGCTATGTCTGCGGATTTAGCATCATTATTCGAGTGCCCCGTCTGCTTCGACTATGTCTTACCACCGATCCTTCAATGCCAGAGCGGGCACCTCGTCTGCTCGAGCTGTCGACCGAAGCTGTCCTGTTGCCCAACATGCCGCGGCCCACTCGGTAACATCAGAAACCTTGCCATGGAAAAAGTGGCTAGCAACGTCATGTTTCCATGCAAACACTCAAATACTGGCTGCACAGTAACCTTGGTTCATACAGAAAAGGCTGAACATGAAGAGGCATGTGAATTTCGGCCGTATTCCTGCCCGTGTCCCGGAGCGTCGTGCAAATGGCAAGGTGGTCTAGATCAAGTAATGCCTCACTTGATGATGTCTCACAAGAGCATAACAACGCTTCAAGGTGAGGACATAGTATTTTTGGCTACAGATATAAATTTACCTGGAGCGGTTGATTGGGTTATGATGCAGTCATGTTTCAATCACCATTTTATGTTAGTGCTAGAAAAACAAGAAAAATTTGATGGACATCAGCAATTTTTTGCTATTGTTCAACTCATAGGATCTCGGAAGGAAGCAGAGAACTTTGCTTACCGGTTGGAACTAAATGGCCATCGCAGAAGACTGACCTGGGAAGCGATGCCTCGTTCTATACATGAAGGTGTGTCGTCCGCTATAATGAACTCGGACTGCCTCGTCTTTGATACTTCTCTTGCACAATTGTTTGCGGATAATGGTAACCTTGGGATAAATGTAACCATCTCGATTGCCTAATCCGCATTTCAATGTCTGCACAAATGTTGCAGAAACAATACGGACAATGAACAATAAGAAATACTAGTGATTCTTAACGCATAGTGATACCATTTTGTGACCGTTATCATGTGTAAAATACAGTATTTGAATATATTTTTATGGCATTTGTAAGTTACTATGACTTTGACATGTTTTATAATATGTATTGTAATCAAATAATCAACATGGAAATGAGCCAAAAATAATTTTTCATTATGTGAAGGTGTGTTCAATTTAGTGTTAAGTAGGAAGAAATTTTAAAGGTTGTATTGCTACTATGCAAAATCATTTAGAAGACAGTTACATTTTTGCCAAAAGCACAATCTAATCAATTTTATATTCAACATATTTATTTGACATTATAATATATATATTTTTAATGATAAAATTATTAAATTAACATCTAGTCTAGATTGACCATTTCAAAATAATAACAATTTTATAGTAGTTATTCTTCAATGACATATTCAACTTTGAAATCTAAATGATTTTGTACTGTGGTAGACTGATAAATCACATTCTGTGCAATTGATTATAATATTCCAAATGAACAAATATTTAAAATTATCATTTGTATATAATATGCATGAATAATTGGTGTTAAGGTTTGTGATGCTTACATACTTAGGGCTGGCTTCTACTGAGTATTATTACAAAATAGGCTCAAATAATATCCCAAAATGTGAGATTTAGGAACATGCTTACAAATTTTTAATATTTTTAATTAGACAAGGACTATAACACCTTGGTAATGCTCTAAACTACTTATCTACACTAATATTATAAAGAGGAAAACTTTGTTTGTTTGATTGTAATGAATAGCCTCATAAACTACTGGACCGATTTTAAAAATTCTTTCACCATTCGAAAGCTACATTATCCACGAGTAATATAGGATAGGTTTTATCCCGGAAATTCCACGGGAACGAGAACTATGCGAGTTTTTCTTTGAAACCGCGGGCGGAGCATATACATATTAGGACTTCATTATTGTTGTTTTGAGTGTATAAAATGTTTGGGAAGAGTTTTGAGATATGAAAAGTAATTCTTATTGATAAATAATTATTAGTGATGGAACAAATATGAATACTTCAAATTAAATTGAATTATAAAAAATTCAAAAAAAAAATTATATGAATTACCTAATTCTTTTAGTTTGTATTATGATTTGTGTCTATATGTTTCTCAATATTGATAATTTTATCATAGTTATGATGAGGAGACTTGGCAGCTATAACAGAAGCCTTCATTATGGCTAATTTATACTTATATCACATATTTAACTAAATCATTTTTAAAGTATTTCTATTTGTTACATGACTAATTTTTATCAGCATGTGGCCTGCTAAAATCTTACATTGGGAGATCTCTGAGCACTAACTATTTTAGGAATAAGATGTATGTTACAAAAACAAGATATGGAGACGGAGATAAGAAGAATATTTATCTTTTGTATGATTGCAAGTGCAACTTTTAAATTAAATTGTCTGCTGTAATAACAGCAATGGGTTATACCTAAATATCTATGTAAAATACACAGTGTGTACTTTACATAGGCATTTTTGACACCCTGAGTACCTTCTAAATATTTTACCATTTAATTTCATAATATTCATTAGTTATTAAATATAATTTATGCGATCCATGTTACTTAATTGTAGTCGTAATTTTTCTGAAAATTCGTATTTGACAACAATTTTAACTTTTTGTAGGATTACTTAAATATTGTTTAATCTTTCGTGTATCTAAAGCTGAATTTATGAAGGTATCTGGTTGAATAAAATTTTATAATATACAGTGTATTTTTATTGAAAATTTTACGAATGCTAATTTCAGAAAAGCATTAGCAGATCGTAATTTATGTCCATTTATCAACAATTTTGATGTCTTTATTAATTATTTTTTGTCGTATTTCGTTTGCCAAATAAACCACATATAAAAGGAATGACAAAAAGCATATCTCGCTAAATAAGGAAAACAGTTCAGAAATAACAATTTTATTATTCCATAAAATATTCACACAATATTTCAACAAAGACAACAAGTTTTCTAAAAGTTTTTTCATTTACATGACTGCTGCAAAGGGGTTAAGATGATATCAATCTAATATTTATTATTAACGTTTGTACCTGCCGAAATAACTTATTAAGGAATATATTTATGCATATTCTAATGGAGATGTAGATCTGTGAGAAACAGTTGAAAGATAATTGTTATTTATATGAAGTGAAAAATAGCTCCTGAAACTCAATTACATACAGAATGTTACAGAATCCCCTATAAATAATTACATTATTTAAGACGCAGTAAATGCTCTCAGTTTTATACAATTTATTTCCCATCTAGATTTCATCCAGAATGCTTCATATTAAACAATAAATAATTCGTTTACCATTTGCTATAGAGATTTTAATAACCATAGAGTTAATTGGGTTTGCTTGTCTGTGGTAGCAATGGCGATGGCAATAGACAAGCAGATGTCGGCGAATTACTGTCATCAAGTATAGATCCTGGCGGCCTTTCCAGACTGAACGGGTCTCTTATTTCCGGACTAAACGGATCCCTGCTCGACGAAGCTCTATGAATAACTTCAAACGCCTCCGATGTTTCATTGGTTTTCGTATCGACGAGGCTGAATTCATCGAATTTATCCAAAACCGGGCTAAAGGGGTCCCTCTGTTCGAAGGTATAGTACTGTTTCTTCGGGTCAGGGCTGAATGGGTCTTTTGGCTCTCTCGGGACATCATCTGCAAGGCTGTTATCGCCGCTGAAATCCGATAAATCTATGTCATAGTTTATGTTACTGAGTCCTGGAGCTTGGTCGCTGCCGAATTCATCTGGGGTCAATAGTTCATCTATGGATCTCGAGTCGAAAGGAGTGAAACCAAGAGGGGAAGGAGTTAGGAGTTCGAGGGAACTGGTCTGTTTTAATTCCCAAGGATTTAGCGGGGATTTTGACGGAGATTTTCCGTCATCTGGTGTTCGAGAGAGCGTTATTATTGGTTCTGTATCTTTTAGTTTGGTAGGTATTTCGGACTGTGGTCTTTGAGTGTCATTTTCGAATTGGTGTATATCTTGAATGTTCATGGGAACTTGGCTGGTTTGATGGGGAACCAATTCTGGTGGATTTTGTACTCCATTACTGTATGTTTGTTCAATTTTTGATTGTACCTCTGTACCATGATCTACTGAATTTGCTTGTGGAACATTTGCAACTAGTGGTTGTTGATTCTGTGTCTGGTTTTCAATATCGCAGTCAATTAAAACACCAGTCGATTTCAAAGAGCCGAGACGAGGCAATTCACGCCGAGGTTTGATTTCTAGGGGCGTTTTTGCTAAAACATCCTGCACTTTCTTCGCGATTTCTTTCTGTGAACAAAAATATAAAATAATTTTAACCATAAATCAAATTTTCTTATGTAAAAAATGTAAAAAAGTTATTTTGCCGAAACCCGGGATTGAACCGGGGACCTTTAGATCTTCAGTCTAACGCTCTCCCAACTGAGCTATTTCGGCGATGAAAGATTTGTTGAAATTATGTATCAGGTTTGTGTTAATGTTTTTATCACATCTTATCATAGAAAGATAATTTATGTGATTCATATTGATACTTTCTAGTAAATAAAAATTTAAATTAACACAACAGGTACTTATAAAAAACTCAATCACATAATTAATGTTCATTCAAGTAAACAAGTGTTTTAGAACATTCATTTTCATTAAATTACTCTTTTATCTATGGTCGAATTTAGAGCACCCAATGTTAGTAAGAAGAATAAATAATTAGTATTTATACCTCAAAAGTCTCAGCGTTAGTCGCCAACTGGTCAGCCTTTATCTTCAAGCAGTTTGTCTCTTGTAATAACTTTTCAACTTGCAATTTTTGCTCCTCCGCTTCACGTGACGCACCACATAGAGATAGTGCGGCGGCCTGCAATATAAATTAATAATTTATCTATATATATAAAACTCAAAGGTGACTGATATAGTGATCTATCAACACACAGCCCAAACCACTGGACGTATCGAGCTGAAATTTCGCATGCAGGTAGATGTTAGGACGTAGGCATCCGCTAAGGATTTCCCGAAATTCTTGCGGGAACGGTGAAAAACGGGGATGCACGTACAAAGTCACGGGCGGAAGCTAGTTTTACATATTTTTTAAATACATTAGTACTTTTTCTTGTGGTAAAGTAGGTTATTTCAAAGTATGGCTATGTATTTCAGGCAAATGAAATACATGCTTACAATGAAACAAGAAATGTTAGTAAATTCAGTTTTTATACATAAAACGGGACAAAAATCCAGTATTTCTATAATTTAAGTCAATGGCTAAGAACTTAAAATGATAAGTTGAGACAAAAAAATTAAAAGACAATTGAAAACCTGAAAAATTTTTCGTGTAGAAATATTATTTTTATGCTTCATATTTATATGTACATCAGTTATCTTAATATGTATATATATAAATCTCGTGTCACAATGTTTGTCCTCAATGGACTCCTAAACCACTTAACCGATTATAATAAAATTCGCACACCATGTGCAGTTTGATCCAACTTGAGAGATAGGATAGTTTAAACATGTAGGTACCACGGGCGAAGCCGGGGCGGGACACCTGTTAAAATATAAAAAATAAATAAAATCTCACCCAAGTACTGCCGCCAAGGGACGCGGGCATCGCCATGTAGCAGTCGAACTCTTTCTTGTCCATATTTAACGATTCAGATGTTAAATTTTCGATGAACGACACGGCACAACACTGCAATGTTATATTAAAGATGAATAAAACATATCTAATTATTTTTTTCTTAATAAAAGTAGTGTAGTTTTTGAAGTGAAACTTCTTTATCGGGGTTGGAAAAAAATTTAGTGTAACATTTTTTCGTTACGCGTCATCTTGTTTTTATCCCTACCACGCGTGATTGACTCTGATTCTGTAAAGTTGCATATAAGTAGTAAATTATTTTATGAAAAATAAGGTCATAAAGAAGTTTCACTTCTTACGTGTGTACACTAGTACACGCACACATGTTTTTTTCTTTTCCTTTTAAAATGTCAGATAGATTTTTCGTCAGTTATTTAGTGCTGTTAACCCGCAAGATGTTCTTATAAATTACTAATCCGCCATATTGGATTTTGATTGACGTATCTTAAATAGTGCTTTAAAATTGCGACCGGATGCTTTAAAATTCAGCATACATATATTTCAAGTTAAAATTAAACTAAATTTTGTCAAAATGAATAATATTATAAGGTAAACAATATTAAATGTAATATAAAACTCACCAAATTAGTGAAATAATAACCTCCCTCGCCGGTCATCAAGCGCTGCGCGTTACAGAACCGCGTCACGAAGTTAATGTTGCTGACTAGGCGCGGTGGATTCGCCTTCAATACCTGTTAAGAAGAGGTTTAATTAAATATAATATGCAAGAAATCACATTTTAATAATAACATGCTAGTTTACTCTGCGGTTTCAAAACCACTTACATTCGTTTACACAGCAAACGCCTTTTTCATTGCTTCTCCCCTTTCAATGGCGGAAGTGTGATGCAAGAAACATAGGCTTATAATAACAGTTTAACTCGATAAATGGACCATTGAACAAAAAAAAATTATAAAAAAAGACGGGTTGCACTCCGGGAGTGCCGGCAGAAGTGAAAACTTGATTATATTAACGTTCAGCATGTTTGATATTTTGGAATGGTATTCCGTCTTACGCATGGAATATAAGGGCTAAAAAAAAAAACATCCGTCTTACGCTTTTTCGATCAGGCCATGTGTCCTGACGCGAGTTTAAGATTTTATACCCAACGCCGCTAAAGAAGTTTTCACTTCAAAAATATTACGTGGACGTTCGTATGTACGTATGTGTCTGTACGTTTGGACGCCCTACAGCTTCGCTTCCTGCAACTAAAGACGGGGCACTGGTGGTACCGAATGGTCCGAGGTGTCGTGTCCTGCTGCAATGCAATCGAGCCCGCGTGGTATCGCGGGCTATCTGCGAGCTGCTGCAGGGAAGAATGTCTTAGCGAGGTCGTGCCCGACGGCAGGGTGCCAGGGGGCCCCCATCAGGGTCACGTGGTAAGCCTCTTATGTCCGGCGGTCGTCGGTGGTATGGGGAGATGCCATGCAAATGCTAGGATCGTGTTCCGTTGGCGCGGGCGAGCACTCACAGTGAATATGAGCGCGGGCAGCAGGTCGTCGGCGGAGGCGGGCGCGCCGCACAGCGCCAGCACGTGGCG
>CAJQZN010021237.1:383-11487 GCA_907164685.1 Colias eurytheme
TGCTCTACAACATTATGCAACGCTCTTCACCACTATACAACACTCTAAACTCAACACTTTACTCTACAGGAATATACGTCACCCTGTAACACCGTACTAAACTCTACGGCATATTACCACATTTTGCGGACTCGTAACCAACTCAGCAACATTGTATCTTAAACCAAACTACAGCTATCTAACATAAAAATAATTAATATAGTTTAAAAAACGTAACAAAAACGCTTAAACTCATGAAAATATGATAGTTTTCCATTATTGATAATTGTACAAACCTCAATTAAATTTGTCAGTCTAAAGTCAAAATCGAGTCCTAAACAGTCAGTTATATACAACACTTAACATTTGTTACAGCAACAATGGAGTTCTACGAGGGCAAAGAGCGCTGGCTATCAGCGGGCGCGCAGTTCAGTTCGTTCGAGTCGGCCCGAGCGCCCAGTGTGGACAGACAGGCGTACATACTGCCCGCTACACCCACTGCGCTCGCCTTCACACAGACCGAACGCGCTTTAACCGATACACATCTGTTAAGTGAGTATTCGAAGCTTCGTTTATAAAAAAAAATTGGTTGTTTGTAAAGTAGGTTTACGATCGAGATGTTTACGTGATAACATAATGCAGTGGCAGCGCTCGAGATGAGACAGGAGATCGGTCCGTCTCTCTCTCGTTATACCTGCGATCGCGCTCGTGAGGTTTTGGTGTGACACATGTTTCTGAACATGTCACCCGACTAAAACGATTTTAAAAACGTTATCACGTTAAAAAATGGGAGTTTTACGGGCAAAAAAGCACTGGCGATCAGTTCGAGCGCCCAGTGTGGACCGACAGGCGTACATACTGCCCGCTACACCCACTGCGCTTGCCTTCACACAGACCGAACGGGTTTTAACCGATACACATCTGTTGAGTGAGTATACGAAGCTTCGTTTATAAAAAAAAATGGTTGTCTGTAAAGTCGGTTTACTGACAATAGTTGAACGTGACAACGTCCGATTGTGCTTCTTTGTCGCTCGTTCCGCGCTCTCGCTTGCGCTTCAAGCCTATGGAACGCCTCAGAGCGAGGTAACGCCGCATGAGTCATGTTTTTTCGTGCGTGCAGCCGGCTGTATCGAATTATAAGACGTTTTCAAGCCAAAAAATGGGAGTTTTACTGGCAAAAAAACACTGGCGATCAGTTCGAGCCCCCAGTGTGGACAGACAGGCATACATACTGCCCACTACACCCACTGCGCTTGCCTTCACACAAACTGAACGGGCTTTAACCGATACACATCTGTTAAGCGAGTATATCATTGTGGTACTAAATGTGCATTGATTAGTGACATTTGGTATATTTTTTAGGGCCGATTTTTCAATCCTTGGTTAAAATGTATCCGTCCAATACACGAACATATTAAAATGTCACCTGTAAACTGTCAAATACGGGCAAGTAGAATACATTTTTGAAATGGTAGTTTAATACGTTATTCGACGAATAAGTTTTAACCAAGCATTGAAAAATCGGCCCTTAATTTTCTTTTTTATCATCATTTCTTATATTATATTTATAGTGATACTGTATAGGTGGAAGAAACTTAACATGCTGCAACAAATTATATATTATTGGCATGCTGTTGTAAACTGACTAGATATAATAAATAATTTGATTTGGCTTTTACTATAAAATTTAATAATGTTTCCGCTAAATCGAAAGCTGTGGAATCGGTTGGCTTTGTTTTTAAAAGACCATACGCCAGTAGGCTTTGAAACTCTTGTTATCCCTACTAATATTATAAATGCGAATGTAACCCTGTCTGTCTGTTACGCTTTCCCGCTTAAACCTCTCAACCGATTTTGATGAAATTTGGCACAGACAATCTTTAGACCCTGAGAAAGAACATAGGCTACCTTTTATCAAAACACCACGCGGGCGGAAGCTAGTTTTACCATAAAATCCTACAAGAAATTACATATTGAATAAATAAATAAATATTCCAGGACAAATTCACACACGGCACGATCTGATCCCATACTAAGCTTTCGCTTGTGTTATGGAAACCAGATGGCTGATAAACATACATATATAATTTTAAATAAATACTTATATAGATAAATGCCTGAATCTTTCTAGTGGCATTAACATCAGGCACTATAATGGAGCTTCCCTGGGCATATGTCGAACCGCGCAGACCTCTAGCGGGCGAGCCGCGGGAAGAAGGCCTCATTCCCTACGCACCTGAACTGCCCTTACCCGCAGAAGCGGCCGTGAACTATAATAGATCGCTACCGAGGGTCCAGAATATATATACAGCGCCTTCGGGATTGGAGTCTACGAGTTTGGTGTTGGTTACTGGACTTGGTAAGTGAATCTACTTCATAGATACTGCTTTCCGAATTAGTGGTAAATGTTATGACGATTCAAAAGTGCTTTTATAAGAAGTCTTATTGAATAAATAAATGTTTGAGTTTGAATTCATATAAGTTTTAAGGGATTTTTTTGCGCGACTTGTTTCTATGTCAGTATTTACCTCATGCCGTATATGCCAGAACAGCCACTATTGGCACAAACGTTGGTTGATTATAAGAGTTGGTAATTAGCATTAGGGGTTTTTTTTTTGTAAAAATGTACAGGATCATTAAGCTCGATTGCACTGGATACGCAATCTAGCTCTGAGATTGTTTCTTTTAGAAAATAGCAAAAAAAGTAGCAATCTAGCCAAATGCATAGTTGATAAATCAATAATGGTTAAAAATTAAAGATATCCAAATTATTTTTATTAATTCGAATTACCAACTTCAGAAGTGGAACATACTTCATTGATTAGTGTTCTAATATTGAACCATTTTAAACTAAAACGAGAGAAAAATTACAGAATGTAAACATACCTTAAATCTTCCCATATATTATACAATTACATATTAATTTTATTTACATTTACAGATCTCTTCTACACACGAGTAGCGCCGTCAAAAACGTTCGATCTACTAAAGGACGACTTCGACTACCACCTCATTACAATAGTACTAGCCGCTCTAATAGTAGCCACATACAGTACTAAGTTCTTTGCGTCGCGGAAAATGTTGAAAAACGCCTGGAAGTGATTCGGTGTGTGCGGGGGAATTTGAACTGTATCGCTTTTAACATAGAGGTCATATTTGTATTGGTTATTTTTACTACTTTTGTCCTTTTTCGTTTTTCGTTCTGACTTCTCTCTTTGACGGTGACGTCACACTTCTCTACAATTTTGAAACGGTGTACCTGCGATGTATGGAAGATATCAAATCGTTTATGATATAGTGCTTAGTCGTAGAGAGATTATAGTAATTTTTATATATTATTGCCAGTTTTAAATATTTTAACGGCAACGTCTACGTGATATGCCGGGTGTTTGCGGGCAAGCGGATTTTATAAATATAATAGTATTTTATCTGTATATTAAATAAATTATATAATAAGTATTAAGTAATCAACAATAATTGAAGCAATAATTTCCAATAATAAACGTATACGCCTTAGTACGCGGTAAACGCGTTCTGCTTGACGATCACAAACAAAAAACATTTTAACTTGTTATTTTTGAGTATTTTGTACTAAACAAAATACATTGTGATTATCAAGTGGAACGCATAAATCCTCCACTGCCATTCTATACAGTTCAAATTCCTCTCTAGATAATTTATAGATTTGTGAAATGTGAATGTGTGCGTGTTTATATTACGTAAGTTATATTTAATTGTGAGCGGAATGTGTCAAAGTGAGAGTTTTAGTGTTAAAGAGGAAAGTTTTTTTTTAATTCACATATTAGTTTTTCCTTGTATTTGATTTTATGGAGATTGTCTCCCCGTAACCACGCTCGCTGTAAAGTGTGCGAAACGTTGGGTTAACAATAATTATAAATAATAAATCTTAAATAATAAATGAATAAATTCGCGTTTAAAATCCCTTAAAATTTTGAAGTTTTTCTTAGTTATTGAATTGGTCTGTTGTGTATATCTGTTATTTATTATATTTTTATATGATTAGAATAGGAAATCTTTGGTGTCACAATATCATAAAATTTTTTACAAAATAAAGATATTTCGTTTGATGTGATTCACAATTATTCAAGTTATAGTCGAGCCAATCTAATAGGCAACATTTGACGTCTATCAATTTTATCTTCCAAGAGAGGTAACCTGCTTAAAAACATCGATTAAAGTGAATTAATCGATACGGATTTGAAACATTTGTAAATCGAATTTATTAATTTATGATGATTTTTGTTCACAAGTAATCAATGCATTCGATTCTAGATGTCAGATCTCGATTTTTAGAGTAACATCTCTGGTATTTAAAAAGAAAAAAGGTTTATTGACACAAAATTGTAGCGACGTCAGTTCTTCAATTCAGAAATTGTTTATTATGTTTAGAATGGTTCATCAGTAAAATGAAACCTTAAAATTACTTGTATCGGTCATTATTATTATAAATATGTAATTGTTATTGAAAAAAGTTAAGCAAATTTGCAGATCTAACAGAAAGAAATATCATGTTATTCTATGTTGTCGTTACTAGGTTACGTTGTTGAATTTTGTTGAACTGTCAAATGTTGCCTATTAAAATGGCTCTACTATAATATTTAGTTTTTTTGACTGGTGTGATCGGAGTGTTTTAACTTATGTTTAGAAGTGGTCTCAAATTGTACCAAATATAGCGTCTCATTTTGGCACATTTCGCTGCGGGGCGTCCGCAATTTTTACGGTTTCTTATCTCTAGTTGATGCGTAAGAAAAATTTATAGAATACAATAATAGCCATGTAGTGTAAATAGTATATTTATGAGTATTTCTGCCATTATTAACACGAAACATCGTTTTTACTTTAAATCAACGCAGCTGTCTTTACATTAAAACATAGCAGTGGCTATTAGATTTTTCTAAAACACATTAGAGATAAGACCGAAATGTGGATGCAATAAAAGTTCGTGATGAACATGTAATATTTTACTGTATAGGGCAGTATATTAAGTTCCAATAGACAAATATATGAAATGAATTTTAAAAACGTAAGGTATAAATCAAATATACGCAGATAGAATTTCAAACTTGCACTCATCAATATCAGAATAGTTATGTGATAGATGCTACAATATAATGATTTTAATATATCTTTAAAACTATTATAGTTAGTGCAATTTATGCTGCGTCTACACGGATTATTTTTTTCGTGAGAAAAATGAATTATTCACAAAATATCGATTCTTTTGAATAAGAATCCTGTGTGGACGAAGTATTAGAAATAATTATATTTAAAGTTGGTTTGTATTTTGTATTTATTGATGAGACCATTCCAAAACGGTTTATTTATTTTTTAAATTGATTAACATGCATTATTTTTAAAACGGAACATTTTTTGTTGTGAATAGTTAGAATTTATTCCTAAGGAGTACTGATTCCTATCGATTATGCTTTAAGACCTTACATCGAATACAAAATAATGTAAATTTGCATTGGCTTTGACTTTATTATTATAAATCAATACTGATCAGCTGTTCAATTGCAGGCTAAGAGTTAATTTCCAATAAGAAACGTTCAATTATTTATTCAAAACCTTTCAGTTTCTTTAATCTGGAAATTAAATGGTTCTTATACAGTTTGCAGACCTTATTATTTACTATTTGCAAAAGAAAATAAATTATTTATTATTATTGTTTATACCAATCAGATTTTTGGGTGTTTTGGTTTGTCCCGGTGGTAGGATTTTGTTTTTAAATTTTCCCTTAGGTATACATGGTTAAGGTTATTTACATTAGAATAAATGTAAGAACAATAATAATCGATGACACCAAATAAGTGCTAGTGTTTCCAGTAATAAAATGCATTTTTCGTTGCCATTTATTGAGGTGACTGTCCAATTTTAATGATGCCCTGATCAGGAAATTGATCAATTTATACAGGCTCGAATGTTATCTGTGAAGGAAGGATGATGGAATTCCCTTTATCGAAAAAGGGAGGATCCTCGACCAGTCTTCTCGACTGGACGGTAAGGCCCTAAATAATTGTCGGAAAGATGCATATAGGTATGTTCTGTAGCGGAAACATTGCTACATTATTTTATAGAATTCTTATGAAGCCTAAACTAGCAAGTTTCTTATGAAGTCCTAAACTAGCTAATACACAATTTCGTTTGATCCGAAACTCTACAGCTTTTTAATATAGATTTTAGGAGATACAAACACTAACACCTATTTTGAGATCATGTAGTTGAACAGGTCCTAAAGCTACCTTAAATAATTTAATTAAAGTCCTGAAAAATTGGGCATCATTTATATGATGGACATACCTCGATGATATCGTAAGGATATAAAGTATAGAACTAAACCATCTCTTCACAACAGACTGTAATATAAAGTAATATGGAGCCTTATAAATGTGTACACTAGTATATTATTGTATATTACCGAATCTTTATGAAGAACTAATAGATGTTTTTAATGAAATAAACCCAAATTAGTAGTTGCTCATTCAAGATTTGTTATTTAGC
Source organism: Colias eurytheme (assembly GCA_907164685.1). NCBI lineage: Eukaryota > Metazoa > Arthropoda > Insecta > Lepidoptera > Pieridae > Colias > Colias eurytheme. Next base: position 6,885 of record CAJQZN010021237.1, read on the forward strand.
AGTAAGGTTTACAGTATCATGGGCTGTACTTTTTCTACGTCAAATAGTTGTGAAATTTTACAATCAGTTGCTTTTCGCTATTTTACAATTATTAAGCGCGTCACACACGGTGAAGATACTATAATATATTTTTATCTTAAGATACTGTTATATTTTATATTACAGTATCTTAACGCATCCGGTATCAGCGTTCGGACCATCATTTTTCTTTTTGTTATTGCTTACTAAGACCCCTGTAGAACCGCCATCCTGTTACAAATGACCCACAAAATTTCGCGTTCAAAGATAATGATATAAAATATAACAGTATCTTAAGATAAAATATTATAGTATCTTCACCGTGTGTGACGCGCTTTACTCTTTCTTTAGATTTATAATAAAACGAATATTTATAAGTGCAGGATCTATCTAGGTATCAAAGTATTGGTTGTATCGAATTTTTTTTACGAAATAGTGACTGGTTGTACGTATTTTGAGTTTCTAGTACTTCTAAAGGATTTTGCTTTTATTGTGCTTGAATGAATGGTTTATTTTTAAGACTATCATTGTATAATCCGTACCATTTCACAATTGCACACCTTAGTAAATGTATCGGTCAATTAAGGAAAGCTGGCATGTTCACAGTACTCACACTTATGCAATTTCACTTACAGTATGTTCAAAAATAAATGCGACTCTAGTTTCATTTTAGACTTGAATTGTAAAATGGGTGCGTTGTAGATAAATATATGCAAATATAATTATGAAAGCTCTCTTAATTTACCTGTAAAATTATAATTTAAAAGTAAATCAATTGATGAAGTTAATTATTTATTCTAATAATAATCAATTGGATAAAAGTATTAATAATTATTCAATTATCAAATAATAATTAAATTTCAGGTCATAAAAACAATACAAATAACACGTGCGCTTACTCCCAACATACACCAGGGCCAATCCCTTCCAAAATGATAAAAACCTAAAAAAAATAGTAGTAGGATGAAACCCATTAGAAAAGGAGAAGAATGTGATAAAAATTAAAGGAAAAATAAATTACAGACAATCCGAGTTCGGGAAGTGGGAGGGAGGGAGCTTTTAAGGCTAAAAAATGGTTTCTCTTGATTTCCAACAAAACTACAAGTCCTATAGAAAAAAGTTCAATGGCAAAGTTGTAGGTAATAAAAAGTACAAAAGTTGTACTTTTGTATTAACAATTTTTTCACATAACCTCAAAATTTAAATAAATTTAAATTTTGAGGTTAATGTTATTAGAAATGAGTCAGTGTAATTATCTACTTTTGGTTCTAATTGAATATATTTTTCCTCATGTTCTCGCGTCTTTCTCCAAACGTCACTAAACATATCCAGACTAATAGCATTTGCTTCCTTTCTAAATAATTCTTCCACAGTTTTCAAGTTAAAGTTCACATTTTGTGATGCTACTTTCCCTTTATTATGCCCCATAGTAACTCTATTGGGTTGAGTTCTGGATGGTATGGTGGAAGGCACAATACACTATGTCCATGATCTTTGAGGATTGCATCAAGTAGGTAAAAATGGTGTATAGTTTGGCTTATTTTTTTAATAATGTGATAACTCTGATTATTTATTAATTAGAAATTTGATATTTGAAAAAAAAATGCCGATTTTAGTCAAAATTTATATGTTTCTAACAAGATCCTTATCATCCAAATTTACACCTTGGTGAGAAAAATTGACATTTCTAAAAGTTAGCCCGGTACAAATGGTTGAATTGTTTTTTTTAAATCAACGCATTCACGTCGGTATGGCGGACTGTAAGTCACATCGTCAAAGTATGGCATGACACTACCGCCTACATCTTAGGGCTATCGGTAAATTCTAAAATTTTTGTGTTACAAATCGTTGGACTTTCGCTATTTATCCGACGAGTGTGACTAACGCCCACGCGACTAGTCCGCCGGTACCAGCGTTCTGACCATCATTTTTCTTTTTGTCATTGCGTACTAAGACCCCTCTAGACCGCCATCCTGTTACAAATGACCCAAAATTTTGTGTCAGTATCTCCCGGCCTAACATGTGCAATGTGTAAATGTGTTGACGTTCCAGCTCTTCTTAATATACCTATAGTTTTTAACGCTGTTAAAATGTATTGGTTCAAATCCTTTCAATGGTTTAGCTATATAATAGTACATTATCTGTAGGATTTTTATGTGTGTTACTTTATAAATAATTTAATTCAATGCAATATTATTGTTTTTTTTTATGAATATGCATGGTACGGACCCCAACAAATTCAATTAATTGCTTATTTGCATTTTTATTGTATTCAATATTGTTAAACTTGAACTGCATCAATGTACAAACTTGTTGCAAGATATATTAGCATATAAATATACGTTTGTTTTCAGTGACATTGTTTTTATAAAATAAATTTGAATTACCTACTGCCTGGTGTTGTTTTATTTAATTCCAATCGATCAACGTGAAAGTGACTTCGTAGATTGAAAATGTTTTAAATACAAATAAAATGACATGCCTATTGAAAACCAGACTTGAAAATATTTTTTCTTTCAAGTTATTCTTACACATAGTTCTTAAATTTTTACTTGAGTATTTTCATTTAGTTGCTCTAGACCTATTTTTAATATAGTTAACTCACAAATAGATTAACAGGCTGTTCTCATCAATCATTTAGTGTAAAAGACAACAACGAATTCAGAATTTTAAAATTGCACGACAGCCGCCTTCCATGGGAACTGTAATTTATGTCTAAGTACTCGTCAGCGAACAGGAAGTATAAGAAAACTTATTCTAATAGCTAACCGCAAGTTTATCTAACAAAGAAAATTCGACATCACCCACTCATACAAATGATGTTTTGGGCATTTTTTACAAGATAATCGACACATTGCAACTGTCTCTAGCCTACATACCATCGCTTATTCGTATTTAAATAATCGTCGTAATAAATCGGAATGATTGTTACATACAAATCTTCCACCTATAAGTATGTTTGTAATTAATTGGGTCAAAAGGACTGGACGGATTTGGATTACAGTAACTAAATTATTTTTTTCCCCAAACATACTGCATACATCATAACTTAAAAGTTAAGGGAGCATCCCAACAAAAATAAAACAAAATCAAAAAAAAAGACACCAATCGTTTATTTCATATCAAATATCACCTTAATATTTTTATCATAATACTTATTGTTAGTTTCATGCGGAGTCCAAACACAAAAACTGCAAACCAGCGCCCCAACTACGGGCGCTAGTTTGCAGTTTTTGTGCGGTCGATTGGGAACTCGCACCTTACTACTATTACAAAAACAGAGTTTATACTCATTCTAAATTACTGTTGATTATGTTTTTTGGCCCATTTGTAAAAAGGGAATTTATGAGATTTTTTCTCAAAACTTAAGGGAACATTCCAGCAACACGAAAATAAAACAAAATCTAGACACCTTTCATATCAAATATGGCTTTAATATTGTTAGTTTCATGCAGAGTCCCCACTACGGGCGCTAGTTTGCAGTTTTTGTGCGGTCGATTAGGAACTCGCACCTTACTACTATTATAAAACCAGAGTTTATTCTATTTCTAAATTACTTTTTAATATGTTTTTAAACATTTAAATAACAAACAACGAGTACTTTTCTTAAAATTTCAACTATCCGGAATATATGAACCTTTTTCAAATCTTAATACCAACTTATAGTAAAAGAAGGATTCTAACAAAACACGAAAATAAAACAAAATCTAGACACCAATAGTTTATTTCATGTCAAATATCGCCTTAATATTTTTATCATAATCCTTATTACTAGTTTCATGGGGTGTTCCCACTACGGGCGCTAGTTTGCACAGTGTGTGTGCGGTCGGTTTCAAACTCGCACTGTTTGCGCAGAACCGACGCAGGTGAAGCCACACGCAGCCGTAGTCTTGGGATAACATCGCCTTGAAGAACTGGACAGCTAGCAACTGGAAAAGAAAGGATTTCGTTAAACTTACAGTTATGAAGAGATACAATAAAATCATGTCACCGGCTAAAACTGGGTTAAGAATGATCATTAATATAATAATCATAATCATTTATTTATTTGCTAATAACATGATAAAGAGACGCAATAAAAAAGAAGAAAAACAGAGAATACATAATTTATTTGAAAAAAGATTAAAAACAATAAGACGGAGCTACTGCTCCATGTACGTGACATGGAGTGGTAAATTATTTATTAGTCAGTTATAACCAAGCGAAAACGATCAGCACCTGTAACTGGAGCTATACAATAACTTTACAACGTTGGCACCGTTTCTGAGTCAGTTATAGCTTCGCGACAACGTTGTGTTGTGCATTTCATACTACAGCTTTAAAGCCAGTTTGCAAGTGCGTCTAGCTTCGTAGTCAGTCATAACCAAGCGACAACGATCAGCACCTGTAACTAGAGCTATACAATAACTTTACAGTGTTAGTGCCGTTTCTAAGACGGTTATAACCAAGTGACAACGTTATGCATCTCATACTACAGCTTAAAAGTCAGTTTGCAAGTGTACGCAGCTTCTAAGTCAGTCATAACCAAGCGACAACGATCAGCACCTGTAACTAGAGCTATACAATAACTTTACAGCCTTGGTAC
>CAJQZN010021239.1:2688-16256 GCA_907164685.1 Colias eurytheme
GGGGGTGTTACTGGATCGATACCAAACCCAAATATGTGATTAAAAAATTTTTTGTCTGTCTGTCTGTCTGTATGTGAAGACGTGAAAACTAACGGTTCGATTTCGATGAAACGTGGTATAATTATACCTTATTATCCTGGGCGTAAAATAGGATACTTTTTATCCTGGAAAAATACGTAGAAAAAAAATTAATCTTAATTTTTCAGTTTTATCCATAGACGTTGTTCTGTAGAACCGCGAACACACGTTGCGTATTATTATAGGCCTAGCCGTATTTAGGTCCAATAGATATTTATAAGATGTCATTGTCAGAATTAATCAAAATGGAGACCATCCACGCGAAGACCGACATCCGCGCGGACGGAGTCGCGGGCGGAAGCTAATCCTACATATTATTCTGAAATTTTACTTAACATATCTTAATTCTTACTTAAATATGCAAAATAATACAGATAGGAATAAAAGTTATGACAAAGTTTATAGAACGATGCTTTACATCAAACGAGTGAATGCTCATTCTAACCCCACTTTGTTAAATTATTTTAGTGTCAACAGGCGTAGAGCATTTTTTCGTTGTTCTTAGTGCGTTGAAAACGATTCCTTGCAATGTACCTACTGAACAACAATGAATACGAATTTTCGTTTACACTCGCTCGATCACGAAATAATGCTCTTGCTCTAGCTCTATGTTCGTTTGATGAAAATGCACCGTGAGAGAATGGCATTTTCTCCCTGCTTTATGTTTTTCATGAATATGAATAGTTCAGAAGAGCGTCTTCAAAGCTAGGGTCAATAAGCTCTTCCTATAATAATGTGCCCGACTGACTGTATCGCCGCTTTTCATCACGTTATGATTTTGTGGTAAAAATGTAGAGTCGAAAAATGAATATTTATTTATTTTTGAAGATTATTTTTTATACTCAAATTTTTACATAAATCTTCTAGTACATAATATATAGGTTGAGACAAAATAATTACCTACTTGACAATGTGAAATTATTTTATTTAAAACAAATGTAGCTCACCTAATATGAATATAGTAAACAATAGAGTAGGTATGATTACTTTTAATTAAGAAGTGTGTAATTAATTGAAAATATGCTGTATATTTCTGTACTTTTCTCAAAATTTAAGCCTACTATTTACTGTTCTCTATCTATTTCCATAATATACTAATTAAATAAATATCAACAAATGATAAGTCCCACTTTGCCAAAATAATTAAGTACCTAAACATAAAGCCCGCAAATAAACCAAAGCAAGTATGTTCATTAACTAAAAAGCCTTCGACAGCCATTATTATAAGCTATACAGTATACATATATCGATATATATCAGCGAGAGGTCCGATGTTCCCACGGCAGCCCGGGGCTAAAGCCAAGTGTCTGAAATCCAAACTGATTATACAGACTTCACAGTCTATTTAATGTTTAGAATAACTTTAGAAACTGTTCAAGGCGCTTTAAGACGTGTTGATGTTTTTAATTTGTAGTTATATATAAAATGGTTTAGTAACTATTAAGTTAAGATTTATTTGATTTTTTAAATTTCATCTCAAAATCAAAAATACACCATCTTACACATGACCATTTACTACGTATATAAAAAATGGGTTTCTATAGTGAGATCAATTATTTTATATACCTACCTAGAGATATAGATAGAGATGCAGTGAATTGCATTGGCTGCATATTTATGTAGGTATTGTGACAAATATTTGAGTATAAATATATTATTTGGATAAATAAAATTACCTATATCGGACAAACAGATTTAAGTAATGATAGCCACATTTAAGTTCAGTGGGTATAAAATATTAAAATAAAATTATGTATTTATCTACTGCTAAAAAGCCCAAAAAGGTACAAAAGTATATCTAAAACCACGCCCTTCATGAATCCGAATCACATTACCTAAGCGCGAAGGCATTTAGTAGGTTTGGCGTCGATAGCATTTCCTATGATGCATCAAAGATAACAAGTAATGGGATTTTCCTGTTGCCTATAACCGAGTTAAAGTCGATAAACCTACCTTCATAATACCCAATAGAGGTGGCGTCATCATCATCATCAGGCCATATACATTCCACGGGCCTCCTCTGAGGGTACAGGCCAAAATCCACCACGCTTGCTAAGTGCGGGTTGGCGGATGTTACAATATGTCATCGAACTTTTGATTCTTCGACATGTCGGTTTCCACACGATATTTTTTTTCACCCTTCGAGCAGTGGTGAAAAATCGATTTATCTCCTGCGCGTTCGCCTGGTCTCGAACCCCGGACTTATCGATTCGAAGTCCGAGGTCTCACCACTGAGCCACCACTGCTCTAGAGGTCGCGTAAACATCAAAAAAATATATTAAATATTCAAATTGCATTGCAATAAAACAACAGGACACCTATGCAAATAAATATCCAGAGGCACCGTGCTTGTAGGAACTCCACAGGGTATCTCACGTTTTAGTTTTACGACGGCCTAGGCAACTGTAGGTAGGCATCGCTAATTTTAATATAGCCTTTATGTTGTAGCAATATGAACTATCGATGTTTCTTGTTTAATTGAATTATAGTTCCGTCTGTTATAAAGTAATTCAATGTGCCATTTATAATGAATAATTTCGTTGCGGTGTTGATTCAGAAGTTGCGAGTCTAGAACATTCATTATTATTTGAGCAAACACGAGAGTTTGAATATTATGGTATGTATCTATAATTTAAGGATGTAAACAAACTTCTATTTAGGGAACTTCTACGAAACTTCTTATTCCGATTTTTTATTAAAAATTTTTATTTAAGATTAAATTTTCCAAAACAAAAAAATTAAATCGTATCTCGATGCATTAGGTAAGTAAGAGAAATATATCTAGAGCAAGACATTTCGACTTTACTGTAGGTATCATGTATTTAGATTCTTGTTAGTGATGAAGTATTCAGTACTTAATAACAAAATAATATAAAAGCAATGGTTACATAAGTACGGTTACAGTTTGCCCTAAAACAGAGGCGGCTCGTGACAAAATTTTATGGGTGTTCACTTGAAATAAAACACTGAAAACACATGGTGTAAAGCAGTACATTTATCAAAAAAATTACTTATAAAGGAAATACATACGTCTTTCTTTTTGGTGTGCAAAAATATCTATAACTTAAAGCGACAAGACATTCGTAAATGTCTGTTGTTGCTTTCATCACAACCACACAATCACGTGTTTTCACATAATATTGTTCGGATTTAAACACACGCGTATAATCGTATATGTTTTCGTTTTTGTCGTACATTTTTGTGTAAGGTCAAGTTCAGGCCGTGGCAGTCCTTTAGCTTTCAATTCAAGCCGAATTTGTAACGTTTTAACACACTTTTTAATGAACGCCACATTATAATTGTTCATTTTCACACTCACAAGTAATACTTACTGATAACTACAGACTATTTCAACACGTATCTTATGATTTTAATTAGAAAATACCCGAATTTGCATTCGCGCGCGTGCATTGAAGTTGACTCGAGAGTCGAGTGTTTGTTTATAATATAGAGAGTGGCAACATCGCTGTCCTGTGTACGGGCGCCCAGGCGCGGCGGTAAAAACGAACCGGCAACGTTTGCGGGAGCGCGGCGCTCCGAATTTTGCTATTTTTCCATAGAAAATCTTCTGTTTCACGCGCGCAGGGCACTGGCAAACCCTCTCTTTCACTCCTATTGGATTTCGTATTAGGAAATGTACTAAATATTTTTTCATTGGAGCGCAATCGTGAGCGCACCGCTTCGCGCGTTACTGTATAATACAGTATTATTCAGGTGTATGGAATGATGGAATGATGGATATATTCATTGGTATTGACAGTAGTTTTTTACGATTACGATTGATTTTAAATATTAATAATTAATATTAATAATGAAATTAAGGAGTATGATTTTATTATAATTATTTATGGGAGTTCACTGCACCAGCGCTCTTTAGAGCGAGCCGCCTCTGCCCTAAAAAGTGAGATTTTATAGAGCACAAACATTTAACATACTTTTATATAATCATTCTACTCTAAACGATTTGTTACACACATCTAAATGTGTTACTTTTCAATATTATTTTTTTAACAATCATCGCATAAATTGTACAAAGAAACAGCTCGTCAACGGTCATCTAATTATCGTCACATCTTTATTGGAAAATAACCAACTTCATCGATGAAAGTTATACGATTTTGAACTCTATTTCTTTTACAAACTGTATAAAATAATAAACGGATGTGAAAAAAATCGATAGACGCGTTGTGGGGTCTAATTAAGATATGTAAGCGATATGGTTAGTTGTATTGTGGAAATGACGCTCCGATATTGATGAGTGATATGTATAATTTAATAAATATATTTATTAAAACGTGTAGGTAGACCGTATGTCTGTGAAATCATTAGAATACCTATAATACCTATGTAGGCACATGTACATTGTATACGTATACAATGTACATGTGTCTATGGTTCGTACTAATTTAGGATGAGTTTCAATTATGTATGAAAGGTAGAGCAGGCTGGAAGCTCTATTAAATTATTTGTGAATCTGAAAAATGAACTAGTTATCTCTTTTGCTTTAGATGCCTACGTAAAATAAAATTTTCGCAAAATATGAAAATACCATAAAAAATAACCTTCTTGAACATGCTACTTATGACATTATTGATTTATGTTTAATTTATTTATTTAATAAATTGACGCTCAAGAGTTCATAAAATACCTACCTATGTCCCACATTCTCAATTAAACGACCCGCCAATTTATCACTCGTTGTTAGCTTAGGCTAACCGCAAAATTGAAAAAATCCGAATTGGTCATCTGTGCAAGTAAATACAGATAAATAATCGGGTTTTCTTTAATTGAATATGTCGAAGCGGTGTGATGCGTGGGCTGCTGATACGAATTATAGGCCATTGTTACGGCTGGGTGGGCAATGGTAATATTTTGCAGCAATATTTAAAGAAAAACTTTGCTAATGATACATTGCGTCATGCTCCTGCAATGGTTATCTATATTTAACGCTGTCCTCTTTGGCTCTTTGGTAGTTGGTACCTACATATAGGTAATGTAACTAGGTAGGTATAAGTGGCGAGACCTGGGTTTGATATACGCTGGAAACTCAAGAAAAGGCTTACCATTATCTTTATATTGACAAGCTCATTAAAAAGAAATTTTCGATCGTCTCAGGGTCCAGAAGGCCAGAACCTTATTATTAGGAGCTTTAACTGCATAGGTAGTTGTCCCGTTCCATTTCTAACTACTTCAGAAGCGCATAATATAATTAGGAAACTATTGTAATGTAATCGTTAGCTGAACAAAAGGATTAGATTAGGAAAATTACGGAATACCTACTTATCTTATGTGTCATACGAATAAGCCTCAACGGAAAGACTACCTATGAAACAATTTCAGGACATTAATCTACTTTTCCACTCCTTTGATGTTATCAAAATATTCCATTGATAAAGTCTATGTAGGTAATAAAATCAGTGTTTACGTAAATAATGATAAGATCTGAATTATTAATGTGCGTTTAATGTTGTCATACATAAATACTACAAATAGATACTATTTTCATTCATAAAGTTTAACATCTACGATTTCTTGGAATATTTAAAAACGTTTCCTTAGAAAATAGAGGTTGTCTCATCGTTTCATAAGCTTTAAATAACAGCTGATTCTTGTTAGATAGGTACACATAAGTCATTGTTTTTAAAAGTTAAATTATATTAAAGCATCATGTCCACCACTACCATTAAGGTTGTCGATCTTGTACCATCGTATTTGCATGCGTCTCTAAAATTGACTCAAGAATCGATCGCTAAAAATCCATGTCGCTCGCTCAACTAAACAAAAAATACCGTCCATCCCACGCAGTTTACACGAAAACTGATACTTATTGCCATTACCATAAAATCGCCGTCGCATGAACGTAATCTCATAAGCCGTTGTATGATATTCAGCTTCAATAATGCGTGCATTGGGCAGGCGCGCGCGCGCTTGGATCTGACCACTACTGTGCAGTTCCCACGAACTTGCGTCGTGCTGTGCTCCTCACACTGTATAGCTGCGTCCCGTTCCCACTTGATGGACTGCCGCTCTTTCGTTAAACGAAGCACACCCACACACGGTGTCGGTATTTCAGTTTGTTCCGACTTTCTGAAGTACACCCGCATAGATTAGCTACGTCAGCCCACAACTTGGATTTTCTAATGCGTTGTATGAACGGTAAGGTAGATGGGTACTACAAATATTATACCTATGCAGGAATAATTAGCGAATGTTGAATAATGAGTAAAGAAAACGTTTCTGCTATAGTGTAGGTACCTACGTAGGTATTTACGTATGCATATTTACCTACTGATCGATGTCTAACTACTGAACCAATTTGGATGAAATCTTAAAGACGACGGATTATGACTTGCAATAACATTGGTATAATTTTATTTTTATTTACTCTATGTAGTAGGTACGAGAGAACTTCTTATCTAAAACTCTCATAAATAATAATTATAGACAGTAATTTTCAGTGATTTAAATTTTAATGAAGATCAATTTTTAATGGTTCCATACTTTGTCAGAGAGAACATGTCATAATATTCAGGCACAGAAATTTTAATGAACCTGAATTATTTCTATTAGGTAACATAATACCAATACCTACATATATCCAGGTAATAAAGCCAATTATATCTTTAGGTACATTAAAAATAGCGTATTATATAGATTGCCTAAAAATGTAGAGTATCTGTAGAGATAATGGTTAGGGAGCCAGGTGCAAATTTGGTTAACTATTTCCTCTCAAGAGATAATTCGTCAGACGCATGAGAGTATAGTATTATAAAGCCTCGTGAACGTCAGCTGGCGCTCGGTTGGGGGGGTGAGCGGTTGTAGCCTCCCACGCACATAGGTAAAAAAATACATTCATTCATTCATTTCCTCTCAGCTAAAAATTTGTCAAATTGTAGCTAACCCAATATCTCAACGAAAAAAAATAGTCAGCTGGTTACAACATGGTGTATTATACGTCAGCTGGTGTCTCGAACATGAAAGTTAAATTTAAAGAAAAATTTATTTTCCGTTATTTCCTCTCAAACAAAAATTTACCTGATGATAGCTTATATGTAACTGTGGATAAATATATATGTCAGCTGGCTGTATCTTGGTGGAAAAACCGTCAGCTGATACGGGAGGCTACAACCGCTCTTCCCCCCAACCGAGCTCCAGCTGACGTTCACGAGGCTTCATAATACTATACTTTGATGCATTTTACTAATTACCGCTTGAGAGGAACTTGGTCATAAAATCTGCTGCTGGCTCCCGGACCATAAAACATTATCTCTACACAATACACATACTAACCTCAACGCATGTTTACTTTAAACATTGGGATCAATTTGCCACATCTTTTAGCAAATTAACAAACCACCAAGAATTTAGACCACGTTGGTCAATACTGCGCGCGTGCTCTGAACATGTTGTCAGGCAATGCCGCGGGGCTAACTCTATTTCATATAATTAGACGAAATTTCAGCGAAAAGCTATTAGCCCGATACAGAAAGCCATTTTGAACGTCAATCTTTTGCATTCCAATCGGACTTTTAGTTGTTAGTGAAAAATGTTGGTTTTATTAGCTAAATAAATCCAACAATGCATTCTTTCATTTATTATGAAATAAATGGAGAAAAAATGTTTATACCTCTTTCAACTATTTATTGAATGAATTAATAAGAGTGTTGGTATCTAGTATCTACAACGTAAAGCAAGCTTACGACTACTTATAATACTTTTTACCCACTTAAAGAAACCTGCATTATCTACCTACTATAGGTACATAGTATAAATTAAATGCCCAATATTTAATTGCTAACGTGGATTAAAAATGAGTAACAATTTCTCTTCTCAGCAAGATTTGCAATACATTAAGAAAAAGACGTGTGGCACTCGGGGACTGCCGCGGTAATGCTATTGCATAGCATGCCTTCAAGCCACATCTCCGTGTCCGTCGGAGTGGGGAGCGTGAGCTTTTTTCGTTACGGAATTTCTCGATTCGGTCCCCGCGCTCAAGTCCTGCGATAGATGCTATGCAATAGCTTAAAAAACTTTGCGCTAGATAACTATATAAGATATGTATATAGAAATTAGAAATGACCTTATTTTTGTTTACTAAAATTAAGTCTATATAAATAGGTTAGGTTTTGCGCTTGCGAATTGTAAATATTCTGTTGGCAAAGTTTCAAATCTAAAGTTAATTAAAAATAATTTCAGTGTTATAAGTTTCAATACTCAGTTGGGTGTAAATAATTTGTCTTTTGGTAAAATAAAACAAGCTATTTATATAAATCTCTTTTAATTGAAAAAAAAATAGAATTAAAAACTTACTAACTAAAAGGCACAAGATTCATAATGATTAACAATTCTTAGTCAACATCTTTAGAAGTTACCTTATTCTAGGATATTATTAATACTTAATATTTATTTTGGCAGTTTTATCATAGCTTAGTAGTTACTAGTTAGTGAATATCTAGCTCAGTGGAAAAATAACAAATTCCATAACCACAATTTTATAGAAAAAAAAGACGGGTTGCACTGGGGGAGTGCCGGCAGAAGTGAAAACTTGATTATTAACGTTGAGCATGTTTGATATTTTGGAATGGTATCCGTCTTACGCTTTTTCGATCAGGTCACGTGTCCTGACGCGAGTTTAAGATTTTATACCCATTACAGAAAAAGTGCTCTGTAAAGTCGATTTACTGACGATAGTTGAACGTGACAACGTCCGATTGTGATTCTTTGTCGCTCGTTCCGCGCTCTCGCTTGCACTTCAAGCCTTTACATGGAACGCCTCAGAGCGAGGTAACGCCGCATGAGTCATGTTTTTTCGTGCGTGCAGCCGGCTTTATCGAAATATAAGACGTTGTCACGTCAAAAGCTCTTGAAAAAAGTGCCAAAAATCCTCTTTCTGTCGAAGTCGGATAAAAAGGTTTTATAGAAAATGCTAAGTTACCAGTTGTTTATTAAAAATAGACAATAATCCTACATGAATTTGTTACTAATATGTAAATGTTTTAATTGAGGATTAAGAACCCCACAGCCTCATAAAACTATAATAAAAACAAAAATAATTTCGCAACTTAAAAGACCTCCTTATTGTCATTTAAAATGAGTGTAATACCTTACTAAAAATTATAAAAAAATCTATTATAAATGCGATAGTAAATTTGTCAATTCAAACAAAATTGAACCTTATTATAAACCATCACGGTATACATTATAAGTACTTAAATGAGAAGATAAGTCGATATGTTCTCAACATGATTCCATACCAACTAACCAAACACAACGAAGGTTCTAGGAGACCTTTATTAGCTCGATTTCTAAGGTTTTATGTATTATACTATCACAGTATTACAATATTTCCTACAGTATGGTAACGAATGTACTTGGGCAGAGAAACGGAGGAGAACTGGCGGGGGGTCGGGGGACGCGGGCCGCGTACCGCAAACACGCTTAGTTTGCAGTAATTAGCGCGAAAGGACGACGCAGTCGCATTTTTTTTGTAATAATTTGATTATACTTACATATTTTATAATGGCGTGCACAAACTGTTCTGTGTATGGATGTAAATCTAGACCGAAATCCTAGAAGGAAACAATATTTTAGATTGTATATGTATCTATGGAATTTTAATCGAAGCAATGTATATGTTGTCCTCATTATTTTCTTATCAGATTGTTCATCTGAATGGGAATGCATTACTTAGGTAAATTTTATAATAGACAATTAAGAACATCCAAAAATAAAGTGTCACGTTAATATTTAGCAGTACAATATAATATGTACATAATTATATATATGTATTTATGAAGACATAATTACATCAGATTTTATAATCGCAATTATTTTGAATGTACATATGAAAAAATGGTTATATCATAATAGTAATAAATTAATGATCAAAATTGCTTTATTTTCCATTTTTTACAACCCTAGCATATTTTCATGTGGCAGCGTAAGTACCTACACTGGCGGCCGCGGCGGCATCACGCGACATCAAAGGCGTTGACTATCTATATATGTATTGTAATACTGTGATATTATACACGCAGCATATCGATCTTACCTACCTATACGACAGTCGACACCGCAGTTTTCAGAAGATCAAGACAAAAGATCAGTGACGCAGATTTTAGATTAATAATAATTATAAAAATACCCGTAACTATGTGACTAATTTCCTTATTTTCGAACATACAGTGCGTATGTAAAGTAATTAATTATGTGTTTCGAAATTAAAGAGTATTGACGAATGAATTAAATTGGTATTACAGTTATTATATTGGTAAGATTTATTACAAGATATAAAAAATACAAATCGACGCATGTGTATGAAATTAAAGTTAATACAATTTAACTTGCAATATCTAAAATGTTTTAATCACATAATATGTTATGGATTACTAAAAACTATTCACTTACTAAAATTTTACAGTGTAACATAATATTACATAACAATTCTAGCACGACTACTTATAAACTAGTTACTTAAAAATAATATGAACTTTATACTAACAATTCAGAGGAAAATATTATGTAGTTCTTTGTGCACTTTGTCACTTACAATTATGGGACCCAACTTAGAATCAAATTAAATGAGTACTAACATAGAAATCAAATGTGTGCTTTTTTAATATTGCTGTATAGTTAATAATCGACTGTTATTCAAGACAGCAATTATTGCATTGCCATTTTTTTATTTCACGCGCGTAATGCTTGGTTTACAAGGGTTAAGTAACTAAGTGCGTGCTCTTCACGTACACTAATACTAGCTTTCCGACCGTGTCTTCGCTCGCGTTTTCAAAGAAAAATAGTTCTAGTTCCCGTGGGTTTTCCGGGATAAAATCTATTCTGTGTTAATCCAAGTTAGATGAGTGCTACATTTCATTGTAATCGATTCAGTAGTACTTGCGTGACAGAGTAAATTCATCTTCAAATTATCGCATTTATAATATAATATTATGTAAGTAGGACTTACCTCACCGTTCACACATTGGGACTTAGTATAAGTGACAAGAACTAAGAACTTAGTTGCGAAGCCCGTGTAAACCGGCGTAATATTTTGATGAAAATGCAAGATTCTACCTCCAGATAATAAAAAGGTAAGCGAATTCTAAAAAATTATGAACAAAGCCATTTTTTTCATACAAGATGCCTTTATTGACGAAATATAATCCAAACCCAACATTTTTAATCTTCTAAATTTGTCAGCTTGTCATTTTCAATTGAGTTGATTCTCAATAATCTCAAAAACGGCTTAACCAATTTGGTTCGTACATAAATAAATCCATGTAGGCGAAAGCCGAAATCGTTAGAAAAGGTGGGCTCATTTGTAAATGCTACAAAACATTATGAAATCAAAATTATTCAAACGACATATTGTAGCCATTTATTTTTTGTCTCACTTAAATAAAAAATCAAACATTAATGGTATTACCACAAAATAATTTAAACACAGTCTAGCTTTAAACCAGGGATCTGTCACTTTAATAGTTGTCTATGTGAAATACGACAAAGCCAGATTAAAGAGAACCCGCGCTTAAAGTTAAACCCTGTCCAAAGTTTTTTGTGGTAAGACAGTATGTAATTCACAATACTTAGAAATTATTAATTCAGAGGACGTTATTTTTAGAGGTAGAGAAGTAAGAGTATCACTTTATTTTATACCTACATTTTTGTCCAAAAATTTGAAAAAAGTTAATTTTAATATATCCCTGTTACGGTGGGCTAATTTGCTTAATCTAAAACGAATATGTTTCTAATAAAAGGTACCTTTGGTACAAATGTATAGTGAGCATACTGACATAATATTTTAAGAATATTTTATTAGTATGAAAAAATATAGATATAAGTAGGTACTACAAGAAAAATAGCTAATCTTGTCCTACTAAATACGGCAAATATGTCATACTGTGCTGAGCCAATTATAATACAAATGGGATAACAACGTATCTATATATAATACATATCTTACTTTCTTGCAGTATGTTAAATATAGATTTTATAGGAAAAACAGCTTATCCGCCAATGCATCAGACGGTGTATCATGTATACTTTGTCCTACCAAATACGCCAATCTATGGGCATATTGGCAAGGCGCTGGAACTCGTACTGTTCCGGGCCAATTGTAATACAAATGGCACATTTTGTATGTAAGCCGTTGGCATTGATCCGGGGACATTGGACTATCGTCGTGGACCACTACATAGTGGGTTGGTGTTACCGTACCTTGGTTCACCTTTTGGGATACAATGAGAAAATCGTACCTGGAATGTCAAGGGATTGTGTTAATATAGAAAAATATAGAAGAATAGGACTTGTGTGAGGAAATTTTAGTTTTATAAATTACTTTATAATATTATGTTTTATAAAATATTAATACTGAATTCTCTACAAAATGTTTAGAGCTGGACTACTAAATTTTAATTCAAAAGTATTTAAAAGAACAATTTTGTACCGTCAAAAATAAAATTTGCTTGCAAAATCAGAGAAAAAAATCGGTATATTAAAATCGAAAACGTTACTTTATACACAATAGACAATTGAATATCAATTGCTGAAAAATCCTAAACATTTATTCATATTTAAATGACGTCATAATATATGCATATTATTTTATACTCTTTTTCTACCAGAAACAAATCTAAAACCTTATAAAAAATACTCACCAATTCCGTCTAGTAATATCATGATCTACCACAGTTCCCGGCGGCGGATTTTCCAACCCTTGATGTGATTTCATAAAGATCCTCGTGTTAATTCTCTTCTGTACCACAATGTATGTAAGCATTGGTTCGTACACTTCGCCAAAGCTTGAGAAACACACTTTCATTTGTGGTATCTCATAATCTTGGATTAATTTTAACTGACCATCACCTACACCGTCCCTGTAAATAATAAGTATTTGATTTTGTTACAATCTTTTTGCCAAAAATCTTCTGAATTTGACAATAGACGTGGTTGCTTCTAAATACATAATTTACATATTTGACGCTGCATTGCTATTGTAATTTAAAAAATGCTAATTATGTTTTAAATGTTTAAATGGGACATTTCTATATCCGATTGAAAATTCGAATTAAAGCCACGAGGCGTTACTGCTACTAAATAATGATAATACTTAAACAAGTATGTGTAGTAGCAGAATAATCAATTTCTACCAACGAAATAACAAAGCTTGAGACATCGTATTACACTAATATTCTGCCGGTAATAGTTCAATATTTTTATAAAAGTTTTCCATTTATTTTCAAAAAATTATCATTCTGTACCCCAATCGTAATAAAAAAAGACGGGTTGCACTCCGGGAGTGCCGGCAGAAGTGAAAACATGATTATTAACGTTCAGCATGTTTGATATTTTGGAATGGTATCCGTCTTTATACGCATGGAACATAAGGGCTAAAAAAAAAGAAACCGGCTTACGCTTTTTCGATCAGGCCACGTGTCCTGACGCGAGTTTAAGATTTTATACCCAACGCCGCTAAAGAAGTTTTCACTTCAAAA
>CAJQZN010021247.1:1592-22643 GCA_907164685.1 Colias eurytheme
ATAATTGTATTGGGACAACATGCTGCTCAACCTGCTGAAAGAGATCGACAAGATGACGACTCTACTACATATAATCTGTCGTTTGATATGTATTATTTCGTAAATGATAAATGTTTAATTTATAATACCTATGCAATGTTCAATGTTCTTTTAGCACTAATTTACGGATACGGTTATATTATAAAAATAAAAATATTTCAGAAATCACATACCTCCGCCTAGAGCACCTAGATGTAAGCTGCAACTGTATCTCATCCCTGCCCCTGGAACTGCGCAACATGTCGTCCATCGTCACGTTAAACCTGGATAATAACCCGCTAGTTTCGCCACCTACCACTGTAAGTATATCTCAGAAACTATATGTAAATTTTAGCCAATTAAGTAAGTAAGATAAAGTAATTGCAGAAATATAAATATTAGCAGAGACTCCTCATTTTTATCAGTGCGATAGGCCGCCTTATTTACAAGGAAGTCAGGAAATAAAGTCAATGTTTATCGCATTTATTGGTATATTTTTAATTGTTTTTATTAATTGCTGTATAATATAAATTCGCCATTTGAATTGATAGGTAAAGAAACGATAAAAAACAAATAGCTTATTCTCTAGTTACTGTGTTGTGTTAGTTAGAGTGAAAACATTTTTCTTAAAAGGATTGTTAAGTTGCAAAGATCATTGGCTCGACCTAAAATAACCATGAATTTATAAAAAGTCTCTTTACTAGAAAAACCTCTGCCGATAGAGCGGCAGAATCTTTCGGAGTAGACCAAATTCTCAATGAAAACTCTTCTAAAAATTACAGATATGCATGCGCGGGCGCGTGCACATATTCAAATACCTAGAGAACATGGCGAATAAAGACTCGCTAGCTCACCGACGGGTGGATGACACCCGACGTTCCACAAAACATACGTCTTTCAATTCGCCCGGACAAGCGCAGATCACGTCTGGTAACGCCACTATTGATTGCTTGAGGCATAAACCCAGGCATGTGGTTGATAGCGGATATTGTACGGATGGCGTGGATAAGAGGTGGTCGAATGACGGTGAGTAAATAGATTTGATAAATTGAGGGTATTTTGTTAAAATGTGAATGTGTGAAGATAAGTTTCAAGGATTTTGAGTAATAATTGATTTTGTTCTACTGTGTTATTGACAAGATAAAGGACCAGATTCATTCATTTTAAAAAGGATCAAGGTTATGTCAGTTTTATAATAAGATATTAAAACTGCATATTAAAAAAATCATTAACTTCATTGAACTTAAAAAAAATTATTAATGTGTGCTGTGACTTTTAAATAATACTTTTTCTAAAAGTACATACATTTTAATGATTAAAGAAATAATATGTATTGTTTAAAAAATACGATAAAATAGAAATATAAAACCGAAATATATATTATTATAATGATTACAGTGCCGTGCAATAAATATAAAAATGAAAATATAAAAAAGAAAAAGTAAAAATATTGGCCGCCCGAACAGGGACTTGAACCCTGGACCCTTGGATTAAAAGTCCAATGCTCTACCGACTGAGCTATCCGGGCCATGATGACGTCTTCGAAATTTTGTATTATAAATCAATAGTTTCACGGAAAATACATATTTTGTTATGTTTATGTTTATACAGAGTGCATAAAAATTGTTTATGGTTTTTTTTACAATTTTTTTCGTGTACCTTTTGAACGACACATTGTATGGTCTGGTAATATTTTTATCAAAAGTTCCTGGATTTGTTTAATGTTTTAATTTCATATTTAACACAATATTATGATCCATAAATGTTTTTTAGGTTGATATAATATTTTCTAATAACAATTTAATGACGTAAAATAAGTGTTACTTACCGTTACCGTATCAAATGACTAAATTGGCTGAAGGTATTAAGATGTTAGATGATCCTGAACCTAAATAAAGATTGAATATGTATGGGATTTCTATTTTTTAGGATAATTTATTTAATTAATTAAAATTACCACGCATCGTTTAAGCTGGAGGCGAAGCGGGTGGAGGGTCAGGCCGTTCCACGCCAAGCACGCCATCAACACTATCACCAGGCGCGGCGCTATCCCGCGCGCAGTCTCTGTCCAGCGAGTCCCCCCTCGCGCCCCTCACGCCCATCCTCACCGGGTGAGTACGGGAACGTTCGAGAATGTTCTAGAACGTTCTGGAAGGTTCTGGAAGGTTCTAGAATGTTTTAGAAGTTTTGCGTTGCAGATGCGATGAATGTTATATTGTAAGTGCATTTTTAGGTTAGGTGTGTACTGTGTAGTACTGGCAGGGTTTAATATTAGGTATATTTTTTAATGTATAATATATAAAGTATAGGTTGTGATTTAATAATTAGAAAGAGTTTAATGAAATAACTGTAATAGTTATTTACGGATTATATGACTAAAAATATATTGCTTAATTGCATTATTTTATATTGTTTACGCTTAGATTTAGGTTTTTGGGAATTTGGAATTTATACAGGATGGTGATGTTATGATATGATTTATTTTTATCTACTGTAATATGTATAAGATATAATTGGGATTATTTCTATATGAGAGTAGTTTTTGATAACCATTATAAAGTATTTGTTATATTTTATTTTATTTACTTATTTTATAAATTAACTGGCGAGGTTTTATACATATTATGTTTTTCTATTTTTTATTAGAAATGGGGTAACATTGAACCATTGGCTTATTTAATTTGTTTTTATTTTTCTACCGTTGACGGGAGCAGAGGTAAAGAGTTTGAGTTACCGTCGTATTCAGATGTCATTTTCATCCTCCCTTCATGTAGTACAGTAGGGTCCCGTACAAAATATTATATTACTTATTTTTGTTATGAAATATACTTTGATCGATTATACGAATACAAATATATTGTATGTCTGTGATTTTAATAATTTCGGTTATAAATAATGGAATCGTAAAAGTAAAATTCAATTGCAAAAACAACAATAATGAGACTCATATTTCAAAGTGTATAACAGATTTTTTAAATCACAGAGTATAAATAATTACGGGCAATAAACCGGTGGTATCTAATTAAAATTATTATTATGTATATAAATGACGTCTCTGCGACGATATAAATAAAAAGAGTTGCTGATGACCAAATGCGAATTGTACGAGGGCCTACTGGATTCACCCCCCCTTATATTAACCCCGGTGTTGTCCCTTTCAGCGTCCGTATATCACCCGAAGGGAACGGCGAGGATAAGAGTAAATTAGCACAACAACAGACATACAGGTACAATCACTCATGCGCACGACGCTCACACGCATACGCACCGTATTATATTAATATATATATGTTATGTATGTAACGTCTATGTGTTGCATGTGTTGGTACTAATGTGGGCGGAGTATGCGCTGGTTTGTTAGGCTGTGCGTTTATGTGCTTACTAATTGTGCATCAGCTGTTTGTCTCTTTCGCTCTTAGGAACGGGTGGTTGAGAGTGAAAGAGCTGAATCGCTGGTTAGGTTTTTGGGTAGGTAGTAGTTAGGTTGAATATTTTGATGAGTAGTTTGAGATTTATACAGGTTAAGGTTTATTTAGTAGGATTTGTTATTTTTTTTTATGAAATATAAATAATATATTTAAAATATACGCTTCGCAGAATTTTTACTATATTATATGTATTTAGCAAATGTAATGCCGGCAAAACATAATAACACCAAACATTAAAACTGAAAGTTTATCAAACTATAGTTTATTGTCTCTATAAAATGCTTACGTTGTTTAGGTAGATCAGTTAATCTTGCTACTTTTTACCTGTTAATCGAAATGTAATATTGATTGTTATTGTAAGGGAACTCTCCCGTCGATTGAACATAAATTATTAACTTCAACAATTTAAAGACAAAACACACACAACACGCTTACGTTTACATATACTGCGCTGTATGGCTTTGTAAATGTGCTTTGCTTCAGTACAATCTTGTGAACGTACAACTGAACAGATGTTAAGAGTTGGTTTTATGTTATTGTGAATAACCATGTTCTAACTAATTACGCAATGTACGGTAGCGTCACACGCTTAAATACGAGTTAAATTTTAATACGTTTAAACTCATATGATTGCACATTGGCCGATAAAAAAAACTATATAAAACCGCAATCCTGCACTAAAACACTAAAATTATTTCTATTACAAAAAGTAAACAAGAATATAATAAGAACGTTTATCAATTTCCAGACAATACAAAGAAGCCCTAAGACAGCAACGCCAGCAAGACGTGTACCGCCCCCGCACCGACCAGCCCTCCCCAGAACTAGACTCCTCGCCCCAATCCCAAAACCAAAGTCCCGTGCACTTTCAGAAGTCCGGCTCGCCCGTCAACGGATACAGTAACGTATCGTACAGTAGATCCCTTTCATCAAACTCTCCCAATAATTCCAACGTGCCAAACTCCCCCCTCCTCCACTCGACCCCGCGGAGGTTTCAGAGCCAGAACGGCGTTGAAAAAATAGAAGAAAACAAGCGGCCAGTGCAAAAGGTCGTTCCGTCTCGAAATGTCGCCAAAACGTTCACACCAATAAACGGAAACGTTGACTACACGCGGGTCAACGGTTCGGACGCTACAGTGTACGCTAAACCAACTTCGCCTACAAAATCTCCAACCAACACGCTAGGCTATAAGTCGAATATTCCCAGGCAGAATGGGGACGCGAAATTGTTAACAACCTCGGTGTCGTATTTGAAAGGTGGTGGAGCGAAGCCGCCGAACAAAATGGCGTGGAATAAGGAGGTGGTGACCGATAAGCTGAGTTTCACTATGAAGAGGGAGTTCGATAAGCAAAAGGAAGAGTCGGATCTGTTGCACCAGTTGAGAACGGTGAGTTGGCTTTATTTTAATAAAAATTATTTTGTCAAATTGTCTCTTAAACCAACCTAGTTCTTTAAGCAACCATAATCTTATCTGAATCGATTGTACTGACGCGAGCACAGAAGTTGTCGTGGTTAGATTGTATGGCATGCCGGACAAATCTCTATGGTTTTTAACATGACAATTTATTTATAAAATATATTTTTCTTTTTGAAAAATAAATAAAATATAAATATGTTATTTTAAATGATGCAGATAATCGAGAGCCGTCTGAAGATGTCGCTGCCGGAGCAGCTGGCGCCGGTGCTGTCGGACGGCGTGGTGCTGTGCCACCTCGCCAACCAGCTGCGCCCGCGCGCCGTCGCCTCCGTGCACGTGCCCTCGCCCGCGCAGGTATGTACACGACATGATTTGTACATACATATAAAGGTGCCATACACACACACACGTACACACGACATGATATACATGGAAAGATGCCACACACACACACATGTATGCAAGCGTCTACACTTCATAATACACATGCAAGACGCACACGCACAAACATACACTCGTACATGCAAAGATGCGCACGCTTATGCACACACAAATGTACCACGCGTGAATATCTTACATACAGAGATTTTAGCAAGCAAACATACACATGCATATTATCAAAGACAAAAATTAGGAACGACATACACGTGGGAACACAAGCACACACTCTATTCCTATGACAAAATATTCCTCAAGTGCATAACGACAATTCACAATGAGTTAAATGTTCGTAACTTATAGCGCAAACCAAATCAAAAATTCATTTTAATTTATCTGTAGTTCATATGAAATATTGTGTACATTTTTATAATATTATTATTATTTTTTCAGCCAAAGCTAACAATGGCGAGATGTCGAAGGAACGTGGACAACTTCCTGGAGGCGTGTCGAAAGATTGGCGTCGAAGAGGTGAGGCATACATTTTAGTTTTCATTTTCATTTTTATCTCATTTTTTATTCTTTATTTTACGAACATTTAATAATTATTTAAACTTATCGATTTACAAACCGCGTCGATACGAAAAATACTCACACGGTGTTAAGCCATAAACCCGGTTCGAAAAAAAATATTTATAATACGCGCGTGAGTTCGTAACGGGATCGTAAAATCGCGTGCCGTACGCAACAAAAAAAAAATATCGAGACAAAATGACATAAACTAAGAGAACGGTGGCGTGTGTTCCAGGACGCGATCTGCTCGCCAGAGGACATTCTGTGCCACCACCCGGAGCTCCAGGGCGCCGGGGGCAGTACATTGGTCCCTCTCTCGCACACGATCGCCGCCCTGGAACACGCGCACCGCATGGATAACCCCCCCGACGCGTTACACCTCAGCTACGAGCACGAGCCCCCCCACAGGAGGTACAGCGACGACAGGTATATAGCCAATTTTAATTACACCATCGACGAAATGGACGAAGACGACGCATACCCAGAAGCGTACAACAGGATACAATTCGTCACGCCGTTCTGTAAACGCGGAGGTCTATTAACAGGAGAGAATATGGAGATATACGACACGGATGAAGTCGACTTTCCAGTCGCCATGCGAGAGGAAGACCTCCAGAGATACGACAGAGGCAAAATGAACCTCGACATCGAGGACAACTTGAACGCGATAGTCCGAGAGACTGCCAAGGAATTTGAGAATCGAATTTTCTTCACGGTCCTGTGTCTCGGAAGCTTTATTGTATCCACTATTATTCTTATAATCTATCCTCTGTAATTTAGTGTAAGGGTTTTTGGATAGTCTCGCTGTGTAATTTTTCGATTGTCACAAATTTGCCTTATTAACAGTGTAACTGTGATCCGTTAACGTGAGGCTATTGAGAATTGATCGTTGAGACTGATGAAATGATTAGTATTGCATTGAAAGGGACTTTGTCCCGAGTTGAGTTCGGTTTGACAGTATTAGGAGCATATCATGCGATCGTGGCTAGATTGTTTTTTGTTTTTTTTTTTTCAAACAATGTATGAATGGAATTTATTAGAAGTATATTGCATTTTTGCGCTTTAAGGTTCTTTTAGGTACTTACTGACATGTTCCGATTGTAGTTTTTGGCTAAATAAGGTTATGCACATTATTAATGTCGGCACTGTAGAGGATTTTCTGATATGAACTAAATGTTGTTTATGCTTGTCTTTTAATATATTTCTCATTTAAATTTGTATCTTCATACTAACCGTCTGTTATAGTTTTAAGATATATTTGATTCATTCCTAATACAGGCATTTCGGTAGATATAGTGTTGCGTTTGTGTAAATTGCTTTTTGATTGTTTACGGGAAAATGTTTTGTTTGCTTGATTTTATTTTCGAAGGATCTCAGTTTTGGTTGACATAATTTATTGTGTAAGTGTACATTTATGTTGTTCTTTTTCAACACTTCAATTACGTAATTCACTTAAGAAAACGCCGGTATTGGATCAAAATACGCCAAATAAAGTTCCTAAAGATAAAATTGATAGAAACATTTAGACATCACTTTACTGGTAGTGTTCATATACGATAAGACAATGGTGCTCTACGACGCTGTTTCTCATTTGAATTATGTAATTTGAGTTCTTTACAAGGTTTGGTGCATTTATATTCACATGGTAGTTTTGCACTTTAAAATTTAAGGGTTTTATACGTTATAGGTGTTAGACATTAAGTTTTATCTACAAGCTATGAGATGCGAATGGTAATTTTGAAGAAATGTATTCTAAATTTTACTGCCGATTCGTAGGATGCACATTTTATGCTAGTTAAAACATATCGTATGTTCAATTTTATACGATTTTTGAAATTAAATATGCTGGCCCTTAAAATAATCCGTTTAAGGTTATAAATCGTATTTATGAAACATTACCATTTTTATCACATACCTTACTTAATTCGATATATTATGATTATTCTCATAAGTTTATTTAAATCCTCTACAAATCATAACTTCCAAAGTACAATAAAATATAATGAAATGTTGGTGCGTTCAACATAGTGACGAAAAGTGTTATATACATTTAATATTAAGCCCACTTATGTGTTACATGTTTCTTATTAAATAAGAATTGTATGCCTTAATGGAATTCATATCTATTGTATGTGATGCAAGCACTTATTAGTGTTTTACTATGGACCGTTTTACAGTATAATTTAGTCGCATTGACTTAACAAATTTTGGGTATGCAAGAAATATGTCAAATTGAGGTAGAGTTTACTTATTTTTTTAAAGAAAATGAATCTTTGTTCGATAGGAAATTGGAATGTCACTTTTAATCCATACTTCCCACAATCGATTTATTTCGTAGGTCAATGCACTAAATATAAAAATTTAAATATTCTGAACCACTAACATTATGTTAGAATTTACTGAAAGTGCTGTAAACGGTCGTTTTAGTAGTGAGTAGTGATAATAATTAGACTGTATTTTGAGGCTTTTCGAAATAATATTTGTAAAAGACACGTTTTATTAATTTATAAAATTAACCTACTTATTACATAATATACTATAATATGTAATGTAATGTAATAAATAATAAAAGCCAATCGGAGACCGAATATTGCCAACTAACATTTTTTAATATTTAAGAATTTTTATTGCATTTAAACCTAGAGTATTAAAAACTAATTTTCAACATAGTGGTTGTACACATATGACATAAGCAGCTATTTAACAAACTGCATTAAAAAAACGATTATTTTAATTCGACAGAACAAAATTTTCAAAAGTTTCGTTTCATTTTTATGTATTTGCAAATGAAGCATCATTACCAAATATAATTATGCTGATTTTATGACGATGAAACAAAGGCTCGTATTAAATGCAATTTTGGAAATCATAATGTAATAAACGATGTATAATCCAGTCTGTAGGTGCATACAAAAGCCTTTGCTTGACAAATATGGAGTAAAAGTGATTTTGACATATTATGACATGTTTAGGAATGTAATAAAAATCCAATATGTCTAAATCGATTTTACTCCATCTTTGGTAGAGCAAAAATACATCCATACAGACTGCATTTTTAATGAATCGTCTTACTGAATACTGAATGAATGATACTTTATTTACATTATATAATATATTTATGGAATTACTAAATGTTTCATGTGTTTGTATATTAAAATTGTCACGAGCATTCCAAAGATGTTATATTCAAAGACTGTAGACTTGTACTTTTTATTTACTTTATAATATACATATATGAGCTAGTTTCAAAATGAGTGCTTCTTTTAATTTTGCTGAGTAAATATCCAATAGTAATCTAAAACAGTGGTTTCTTTATGAAATAATATAGAAAAAATTAAATAGCGCTTTTCATATTTGCCCTTATTAATACGAATATTTTTTTCTTATACTAAGATTATCCGAAGCTTGTCTGTATGTTTTTGAGCTTTAAAATTACAAGTACAATTTTAATATATTCTGTATACAACTACAAAGATATAAAGTAATATAATAATAATTTATGCTTACTGATTGTATTATTTTTGTCTTCTTTTTTGTTTGGTGCTTGGGTGTGTATTTTATAACTGGTTTTAATATTATATCTATTTTTCTTTAGCTTTGTGTTTATTCTATTCTTGAATATGTTTTCGGAGTATATATTGTTACTTTTTATAGACACTGGTTTCATTCATATACGTATAAATTGATATACCCGACAAATAACAACAATATACCATTACATTAAGATTGATTTCAAAAACGTCAAATGAAGTTTTATAAGAAGATTGTCTTCCTATTGCATACATCCATCCTGTGACTGTCTGCTACACCTAAAACATTATTGTAAACTATTTCTAATCTTATAATAACTATTACTTCTAATGGATTCTACTATTTACGATAAAAACCAGTCTTTCATTCAATTCCATGCATAAGCATTTAATTTGTGTAACGTTGAATTGTCGTTTTATTTATTAAATTTTAAGTTATTTTGCATTTCTTATTATAATTATTCGAGATTTGTTCGGTGTATGTTTTGAAATATTTTCTTTTTGTAAAGTGTATTTTTTCTCGTATGTACTTACAATGTTTTTTTCTCGAATTAAAATTTACATTTCTTATTGCAAATTGTTGTTTTATTTTTATTGGTTCCTCATTATTCGCTTTAGAAAATAGATTATAAATTGGATACATATATCAGATTGACTAAAATAAAATTACCGTCGTATAAGATCACGTAAGGAAATTATAAATCATCAGTAGACAGTATACTGTAAAAATTTACGATACTTACAGATGTTTGATTTCATTAATAATTGGGATTCTTATCTATTCTATTTTTTCCTGGTTTACAAAATAAAATTAAAAATGTTATCAATTGAGCCAAGCTTAAAATGAAATTTGTATATTCAAATTATACAAATGTATGTTTCTTGCATATAAGACAAACCAATATAAAAATAATTTGTGTAGGAATACGTTTCTTTTTTCTATATTCTCTGTTTTTGACTTACACGCCTTTAAGAGCTTAACAATCAGCCTTTTTAACTATAAGATTACATATCTATATAATATATATTAGCTGTGATATTAGTCAGTCTAATAACCAAACTTATAAGATATTATAAGACGTATAACCGGAATGGCGCGAAAGGATGCGGGTTCGAGTCCCGCCTCGTGATCGAATTTTTCTATTCTTTATAAATTTATAGACGTATAACCATCATTTTTTTACAGAATCTTCAACGTTATAATTTTTATAACCATCAAATATTGTTATAGAAGCTGATGTGCTGCGCAGCGGACGTGCTAGAAGGCAAGGGAACAGTTCAAGTGGCGATCACAGTAACAGAACTACTCAGACGACATTCAGTTATTAAGGAGGCTCTCTCACCAAGCTCCATACCAGTGGCCACTCCGCCCACCTAGCGCAAACTGGCTTTAGCACCCGAATCTAATATCCTGCTCTAAACTATGTGGTTTTAGTTTGGTCGCGTGATTGTTGGATCGAGCCACAGTAAACAGACACGAACAGTAGCGAAATCTATATATTATATATAAAACTCAAAGGTGACTGGTATAGTGATCTATCAACGCACAGCCCAAACCACTGGACGTATCGGGCTGAAATTTGGCATGCAGGTAGATGTTAGGACGTAGGCATCCGCTAAGAAAGGATTTCCCGATATTCTTGCGGGAACGGGGAAAAACGGGGATGCACGTACAAAGTCGTGGGCGGAAGCTAGTTCCATATAAAACAGCCTGCTGAATGTGTGGGCTCGAGCGTTTTGTAGGGAGTTGCGCTACTGATTGTATCTGTTTACTGTGGTCGAGTAGTGGTTGAAATTCGACTTTCTACAAGGAAAAAGCAATCGACGCTACAAATAACTGTATCCTATGTTCGTATGTGATGATATGAAACAGACATTCGATAATTTGGTTTTAATTACTTCGACGTATATTATGTATAATTTTGATTTGTGATACGTGAAGGTAAAGCTCTATAAAGTATGCGGAGATTTTCCACTACATTTTCATATGTACCTATCTATATCTCTTACATATGGATTGATATTTTTTCATTTCTCTATTGAAATGCTCATTATTTACTTATGATATTATTACTGCTATTTTAGGTTGAAACACGAATGATGTGTTTTACTTTCAGTTTTTTAAAGTTTAAAATCGACAAATAATGTGCAATATTATTGGATTTTTCGTTTCTCATGTGATGATAAATATTATATTTTAATTTACTTAAAATGATCATGAATTTACTTAAAATGATCATGTCGCGTGACCATACTAAACTTACAGAATAATATGCCGATATCTATATTGTGGATAAATTACCTTATTCGTCAATGTCGGTTTTAGATCGGTAATTAGAATAGTTCCTGTAATTATTAGTAATAATAATAATTAATTATCTTCGTCTATTCTTTTGCTCTTAAGGCTTCGTAGAACTTGAGAAATACGCGAAAAGAACAAAATATAAAAATAAAACGCGAAAAATGTTAGGCGATAAATGAATAAAAAAAATATAGATAAATTTTCATACATTTATGTCAGTTAATGTTGCAATCTGTTTCCATAAATCTACTTTCATTGTACCGAAGTAGAGCTAGTCAAATTAAACCAAATTTGATAAGGAAAATTAAAAATAATAACTCTTCTAACATCTGTCCAATGTTACTAATAAAATTTTAGTACTATTATAAGAATAGAAGGCATAAGAAGTAAAAATAATACTGAATTAGTTCTTTTAAATCATGTGTCATATTATTCTTAAAGTTTGTATTTTTAGGACATATTTAATTACATAATTAGGACTCCATTAACCGTTGACCATTTTCATGTCATCTCATTTCTACATTAGCATTTGAACCCATGCTATCTCACTCGCACATATAACAACGTACGCTTTTCACGTAAAATTTATATAATGAATTAGCAATACTTATATAGCATAAATTGAATTGTAAGTATATGAATTCAGAATATTATTAATATTATAGGTGCAATTTTAGTTCGATTGGTGAATTTAATAGTTTGGCAATACTATATTATAATAAAAAACGTAAGAAATTACGATGTTACTTTGAAATTAACTGCTCTATAAAACAAGATATTATTAGTCCTTAAATATAAGGTATCGCACCTTAGTGCCTGCAAATTGAACGCACAAAAAATTCTAAAAATGCACCGGTTATACGTAGTGATATTTTACACAATTTTTGTATCTATATACAATGTATTCGTATTGAGAAGTGCGTTACAAGTTGTAACTATGGAACGTCATAAGAATTAGGCGAAATGATCGTTTTTTTCCAAAACGTTTTTATCAAATTAAGTCCATTAAATAAAGGGTTACAAAATGGAAAAATTAAAATTCGAAAATGATCTTACGACACGACATTGTGATACGAAATCGATTGTTTAATCGTTGTTATCATTTAAAACAATTTAGAAGCACATACACTTGTTCATTTTTAATCGTTGCGGAGCTATTAGCTTCAATTAGGAAACACACACGAATTTAATGACGTTTTTGAACATTTACACACGTTGCGTAGCTGTTATTCATTAATGTATCTCACGTAGATGCCTTAAAATGGTTGAAGTTGTTATTAGTGGGAAAAACATCAATAAAAGGGGATAAAATAACAATAAAAAGGAAAAATATTAAAGAAAGAAATTGAAGATTACAAAGGTGTACTTAGATAGATTTAGTGGTTCATTAGTTGTTTTTGTAATGGAACATATTTTGTTTTAAGACAGCAATGAAATATGTACCTATCATTTTAATGAGATATATTGAACACCTTTTTAAAAACCACAAAAAAAACTTTAAAATAAATAAAATGAGCTATGTTTGTAGCGTAGGTAATAGGTATACGAGTGATGTGAGAGGGGAACGGCGGAGGGAACATTATTCTAAAGTTTTCTAGGAAACTGATACGTTTCGTAATTTTACAGTTCAATGAAAGGCAATAACGATTACATAGTTTGGGATCAGCATCTGCGAGCTTACGTAGATTTTGTGTAGTTTTACTATCTAAGAAGTTATGGATTTTGTCCAAGCCGATTGCAGTAAAATGTGTTGATTACATACTACGATAATTTCAATATTGTATTTTTTGGTCAGCTGTGACCATCCATTATATAAATAATAACACTAATAAACGGTATATTATTATGTTGGCTGTGTACGTTAATCTTTATATTTTCGCGCGACGACGACGCGGCGTGGACGCAGATAAAAAATGGCGCCCAAAATGGTAATGTAGATATCGTACAGTTACTCGTACTTAAACATTAATTAGTTAAATTTAATTATTTTCGATTACGTGATGTAAATATTTGTCTTTAATTCTCATTCTAAATCACAAAATTTTCTAGTTTCTTCACCACCGATTTGATAAATCTTTTAATACTCATAGATCTTTAAACTTGTAGGATAATTTTGATTCTCGTCATTTTTAATGTAGTCAATTCTTATTATAAGGATATGATGTAAAGTATTTTATGTAATGCGATTTTTGTGATTAATAATTTCTATTTTATTTAGTATAATTATTGTAATATGCACTTAGATAAAAATGTATTATGTATGTGGTGTAATTTTTTTCATGCGAAATTTTGTTTTTGTTACCATGACATTGTGCTTTTTACGTTGTGATGTTAATTATGATTTTCTTTAATATAACTTTAGTTTTTGTCAGGTTCACATTTTGCTAGATGTATTTTTTAGTTTTTTTGAATAATTAATAAAGTTTTGGTTGCATATTTTAATGTACATTATAATAATTATAATTTTTGTTTTTTCTTTTTAGGAGCCTGGCAATATATTTATGTTCGAAATTATTCAAAAATAATTATGTTGCAATGAAACATATATCGAAATAATAATCAATATATTTATGTCCTGTGAATTTGATTATATGTTGTGTATAAACTAGTATTTAGGAATTATAAAGGAAGTGATGGAGTCTTTGTCTTCAAAGAGATTGTGCCAAAGACTGGAACGGACTTGTATGTATTCGTAATGCACTCGTCTTGAATGGTGTAATTCTTATCGTACCCACGTGTTTATATGTAGATACAAATAAAGATACTTATACAATTTTGAAATGTTGTACTTATTTACAAAACCCATAAAAGATCCATTTAGTTATACAGCGGCTATATGGGATATAGGTTGGCTACAGCACAATATACATACATACTTACATGAATGATGAATCATGAAAAATCATAAATGAAAACAAGCACATGAATGTAATCATTCAAGTCTTCGTTATAATCTTTCAAGGCTGATACTATAACTTTTTAATATGCTTAATAT
Source organism: Colias eurytheme (assembly GCA_907164685.1). Lineage (NCBI taxonomy): Eukaryota > Metazoa > Arthropoda > Insecta > Lepidoptera > Pieridae > Colias > Colias eurytheme. The sequence continues at coordinate 16,235 of CAJQZN010021247.1, forward strand.
AAAGGCTTGGTTTATCTAGTGTATATTTTTTATGGAAATGAAACACATCAATTTTGAGATTGATATTTAATTTAATCATTCAAAATAAAAAATTATATTATGTAGAAAATAGAAATGTAACATGCAGAATATTATAGTAGAGCAACACTGCATTCGTGCGTAACCGGGACGGGTGGCGCGTCGCTACATATAATAAACGTATCTCTCACCAACCAAATAAGCATATTATTCACCATTTTTACAATCCTCTGAAAGTTAAACTACACATAGGTACTAGGTAGATACTTCCATACTATACATATTTTAATAGAACCCTCAAATCAAACACCAACAAGCTAGTTAAAGAAAAAACGCGTGCACCTTAATACGGAAACGGGCGTACAAAAAATTCAATTTATTAAAAAGTTGCGGGTAATTCTGTTCCGATAGTCGAATGTCGAGGCGTGCCCGCTTAATCGTTGGAAGCTGACTAGCAAGTTAGCGGCCCCGCCCTGCTTTGGCTTAGGCTGGCGCCAGACGGAGCAACTATTCATTGTGAGAAGCATGTAACAGAACTAACAGATGGTCTTAATTGTAGAAATGCTGAGATATTTGTGAAAATAATGGGTAATGCGGTAGTCTGGTACTCAAAGCAATGGACAAGGAACAAGCCGCCTATAGAAATTTGGTGCTAGGAAGTGTTGCTTTCAGACTGAGAAATAAACTATTGTAATATTTTGCTAACTTTAATTAACCACCACCATTACTTTAAAAACATATTAAGCTGATAATAAAATGTGTTGAGTTTAAATAAAAGTAACTTGAAACTCGGTTAAAATTATATAGGCATATAAATTGTAGAGCATATAAAGAAAAAGTTTCCAGTCCAAATATATTCCTTAACAAACCCTCATGAAGCACATATTACTCAAACTACTAGGTAATTCTATTTCACCTTAGGTGATTAAATAAACCCACAACGGAACAAACAATTCATTGGTTCACAAAGGAAACATCGCTCTGATGAATACCTTGCTCCATTCAAGAAAAAAAGCATAAAATCAAGTAGCATTGTTATTCCGACACCGGCTAGCTTTCTACAATTATTATTTACTTTTCGTAAAATCATCGCCCTTGTTTACAAGTAATTAATTATACACAATGAGGTTCTGTTAGGTTGATTTCTTTTTGTTCCTGCCGTGGCGTTTTCGTGAGGGCACCTACCTACGTTATTTTGGTAAATCGACCGGAAAATTGGTTAGTTTGAATGGGGTGATGCAAAGGTGGGTAGGCGCAATAAATAGGCCAATTATCGCTGCTTTAACTTTACGCTACGATGGCTAATTAATAAGTTTGTTACGTGTTTGATTACTTATTTAAATATTTTAAGTATCAACACAAGGAAAAATATGTAAGTTGTATTAATTTAAGGAGTAGGTATGTCCAAAAACACGTTACGACCTACCCACGTTTTTTCTTTATATTTAAAATTAGGGATGTAGTTACTTAAATAAAATTATAATGCAAGTTTCAAAGTAGCTCTCGTTACCGATAACCAATTAATATAGGTATTCATAATTTATTTAAGACATATATGAATAACTTAACGCATCTTATAATAATTAATCCGTTATCCACTTTATTACCTCGTCTAGTTCCTATTTTACGACACAATCTTAATAATATTTCATATAAAATTGCAGCAATTGTGTATTCAGAAGATCTGTGTCACGATAAGCCAGTCCTTAGATGGTTTTCTCAAAGACATTTCACAGGAAATCTAAACAACAATGTGATTATGACCATGATATTGTAGTTTTTAAGACAATCATAATTTATGATATACTGAAACTTGGTACAATTATACATGACATTTTCTGAAAGTATCTATTAAAATATTTCATTATATCCATAGGTGACAAACAAGTGATAGAGTTTTAAGAATTTGCTTTATAATTTCTTGATAAAAAAAGTAAATTTATAGTAAGAATAAAATCCTAGAATAGTTAGTTAACTATATTTTTATTTAAATTTATAATCCTTGCTCTATCCAGTCATCCTGAAAAACAACGTTCTTAAAACTTTACCCGTGCAATTTTTGGCACCTCACCACATAGAATATCTTGAATCTTCATACTTCGTCTTTATTATAGGCATAAATACCGTCCATATAAAACAAAACCCATATTAACTGGACCTAATAGAATCGTAGGACTATCTTTACGGACCCAGCGTGGCGTCGCACCACGCAGGCAATTGTCTAATTACCATACGTGGGCAGACCACTGTTCGATTCAATTATGTTATCACTTTATGGGACATTTCACTGAATCTAACGATAAGCACGAGTTACGCTGTTGAAGTGACAGTTCGAGTTAGTCATACAGCATACTGAACGTTATCATTGGTTATGAAGTAATCTGCTTGTAAACATTCGAAGTAAGTATTTAATTTGGTCTACTTTTTGCCATTTTGTAATTGTAGAGCTTTGCCTAATGACGTCAGTATTGCTCGCTATTATTAATACTCTGAAATGTTTTAGATCCCTAAATTATGCAAATAAAATAAATGAGGAGAGATTTTACCAAAATGCATTAGGTGCACGCTAATAAAACATATCATTCAATCAGCAGAAATTCATCTAGCAATTGTTTTAGGTACCTACATTAAAACACTATCGTATTTTTATAAACGCAATTAAAAATTGAGCCATATCAACATTCTCTATTATGATGAGAAAAGGTTTGTTCAATAAGTAATAATACTACAGATAATATTATACTAAGTAATCCTATCAATAAAACGATTATAATGTGAGAATTCTCAGTAGGTAGGTGGTAGGTGCAGACCGCGGCGTCACGCGGTGCGGCTTGGAGCGACCTGTGTAGCAGTATTTACTCTAATCCACTATTAAATTAATTATACATTTATCGATGATCATAATCGGTTGAGAAAACGAAGGAGGAAAAGCTTCTATATTTTATAAATATATTTTAACGTAATGTTTACCTTTTTAACAAGTTAATCTGCATTTAGGTACTGTAACGTTTACATATACAGAAAAAATAATAAATATAGCTTACCTTGCAGTACCTAATAATATTTGAATTTCTACAAGCATTCTACAAGGTACTACATACTAATACATAAATCAACACGTTACAATTATCATCATTTATCGTTATAATTGTCTCTATTAATAAATTTAAATAATATCGTTGGAAATAGCAAAGATTACCTTCCTTAGTATAAGTAGGTACGTATCAAAACAGTTACCTAGGTAAATCTTCTACCTTCTAAAATCTAAATAATTATATTGACCGACCCGCGAAGGCGCAAAAAAAACCGAAATTTACTTATTAATAATTTATTGTAAAAAAATTACATTATAAATTATTCCTAACTTAAACTAACTATGTCCCTCCCGTTCAATGTTGGAACAAAGAGTGCTCGTCGTCCTCGGCGGGGCAGCTACAGCGTCGCGGTGGCGATGATTGCCGCAACACTCTCTGGAATCGCAGGTGTGCGCGATGTCGCAATTGCTAACAGGTGCAAGTCCTTCTTGGGTGGCCCCATGCATCCTCTAATAGTTAAGGCGTTTTATATGTAGGTACATAACAAAATGATAAATAAAATTTAAACATCAACATAAATATAACATCTCAACAAGTGATCACAAACATCATTACATTAAACGTATTTGCGTGTGATTGTTTGTTTGTCTCAACAGATGATGTATGGTGCGCATAAATAACTAAAGCCTCGGGCCTTTCCAATTATGTTGCTGACCAACTCTAGTTGTGTGGATACGGTCTAATATATTATGTAACGTGCCTATTTTTCATTATAATTTGTAATGGATTTTGTCCAAAATACTGAAAAATGAAGGGTTAGAGCACCGATAGAAATATTACCTATGTTTTAAGCGAAAGATTTAAGCAATTTCAAATGGTCATGTGATACTTACGACTATGTAAACATTATAGAATTCATTTTACAAAATTGTTCAGTTTGTTTTTTCATCTGATACACCAGCCTTCGGCTTATCCATGTGCAGGAGAAATATCGCTGTAAGTTAGGTTTAAATAAAAGATTTAAATAAATTTAAATAAATTACGAACATAATACGCTAGTAGAACAGCGGGGCCCCGCGTAGGAAGGTACGTAACTTTTTATTTCTTCACTGCCAAAATGTTCGACGTCCATCCATCATACTGATTGACTAATTGATAACTTGACTTATGACGTTCACTAAAACAAAATTAACTGAATAAAACTTGTAAGTAATTAAAGTTTAAGTATGCCTTTCTTAGTGGAGTCTAATTAAGTTTGGGGTAAGAGGTTAATTTTTTATGTGGATAAATTATTAACGTTTTATGCAAATGGCGGTCAGAGTCGGAAAATAAATTAAATTGCTTGCTTCGCCTCGGGCGGATTGATAGGATGCTCGAATGTTTATTTGTATAGGAAGTGTGTTAGTGTTTATTAGGATCATTTAACGTCGTACTATGGAATTATATTTTCTAGTATGTGTTTTTAGTAGAAGGCTGCTAGTTATACTATGTATTTGTTTTTACAGCTTATACCTACTTAAAATATACCTATCAAACGACGGCTGTTTAGATTTTCTCTTAAAAATAAACGAGAACATATTGCATTATTTAATAAGAAATTATATTAATAATAATTTGAAACATATAAGAAGATAAATATCCACATAGATCTCTGTGTACCTAATCATCCAATGTGCTTAGTCATTAACTTTATCTCTAGGTAGAGTTCTATAATTGAATATCACTCACCAAGCGTTAGGTAATTACATCAACAACCCAAACCTTTAAAACGTAATCCTCAAACGTTTCAATACTTTGAAAAATATTGTTCAAATAAACAGCCGCGGGCGTTTCGTTCAGGGAACCGAAAAGCGGATACATCTTTCACAATCAAAGATATTTATTTGACTCGCGAGCACTGATAGTTAATAAAATATGCGCCTGAATAACGAAGTCCATTTAGCAATTAACTTAACAAACAAACGTAATATATTGTGCTTGAATTTCAATACAAAATGGCGTCGACAGTAACTTATTCTGTGGGTACGAGCTTAAGTTATTGTGTTGGTGCGTAAAGCATTCGTTTTGTGTCTAATTGACGCGTATCGATGTTACAATTTAAGATTGTATTTTTTGAACTGCATTATTATATGGAAATGTGTTAAAATTATATTTTGGTATACAAGAATTCTGGTACATATTTGATTACTAGATTAAATAGGAGGTACTACTAGGTATGTAGAGAGCCTATAGCTTTAATTTTCCATGAATCATTCGAAAATTGGATACCTATGGGATTAATTAGCCCCAACCTACATTAATTATAATAAACACAACGTTTATTTGTGGACATTTCAATTAGTAGTCAAATTACTTACAGTAAAATGGAATGGAATAAATTTGTAGATTAATTAGTTTAGAGTTTAGACATTTTTCCATAGAGAGCAATAAAAAATAATACCTAAATATTTACCTTTACTGTAGGTATTTACCCATTGTAAGAATTCGTTTCAAAACATATTTAATATACAGGTACTTAGGTGAGGTATGTAAACACATTACAGTTCTTCTCTATCTTTGAAATTAGGTACTAAACTGATTTCTAATTATCTTTACTTAGTTATCTACGATGAAGTAGTTTAACCTTAGTGTACCTATCTATTAATTAAATAAAAAATACTCCTTTTAGATTTCGTCGAGCGAAGTTATACCCTCAAGTGCGAAACACATGAATATCAGTTATTAAATAAGTATCCAATATATTATTGGTTGTTGAAAATGGCGTTCTCCGCGGGATGTCCACAGCCGGTAATTGGCTAATAAGACCCTCGTTAAGCGAATCTTTGCAAGATGTAGAGCGATTGCAACACTGGACAAAGATGAAGAATCGAAAGGAATTAAATAAATATAATAATATTAATTATACCTAATGATGTGTAAGAATATAACATGTGCTTTGATTAAAAAATGATGATGATGCCTAGTTCTTACTAATTTGTGGAAGATACTATTGCTTTAAAACGTATAACATTGTTGAAAAATTCTCTGATTTGCATTTTAGGAATATGAAAATTATTCCTAAAATGCACCTATCATAATATATTAGACATTTCGAGCCTATTTAATTCGCTGAAACAGTATTTTTTCACACAAAAAGCGACGGAACAGTCTGCAATTTTATTCAGAAAAATGTTCGATTGGATTTCAGAAAAAAGCTTTGATGTTAATTATCTCCTACCTTATCAATAACACCCTCAATATTAAATAGAAAAAATACTCTATACTGTCACGTACTTTATTACGCAATAATTCCTTGTAAATCACAGTAGACGTTGGGCGGAGCGGCGCGCTGCTGTCCGCCCCTCATGTTGACAATC
>CAJQZN010021251.1:5117-15440 GCA_907164685.1 Colias eurytheme
TCTTTAAAAATCTATTTCTACCTTCTTTTTGTTTTTCAGATATTGTGTGTGAAATATTTGTCTCACAGACTTTGTTCTATGCTCTTATGAAAGAAAATTAAATGCAATACAACTTTATTATACGAAATTCTCATAGAACGAGCGGTTTTTGTCAATATTTTGCTTCAAACGGGAGCAAAACTAAAAATTTCAATATTTCGGGAAAAATGAACCCTCTTCGAATGGCTACAGTTTAGTCGTTATAAGGTTTAGAGAGCTGCGGTTAGGCTTAAATTGTTGCAAATTTAATAACCTTAATTTATGTACTTAATCATACTTGTCGGAAACGCAAAGTTTATGACTTTTAGAGCAAAAAGTGAAAAAAGTCCAAAATTTTCGCAGTTTATCACGTGGTGCGCAGCGAGCACAACTTTTTCGAAGTTGCAAATTGGGATTTACATCACCCTAACTGATCCAAACAACATACCAAAAATTCAAATCTACATCGTGCTTTGCGAATTTAATGTTAATTTCCACTGGCCTAAGAAAGCCTTCCAAAGCTAAGCTTATCAGAAATGTGATGACCAAATCATACATACAAATAGACTGGAAAAAGGCTTGTTATATCTAGATTTATTAAAATACTGTAAGACCTATATTCATAGCCACCTTCATCACTTGTCATAAAATATTTGCTTTTCGGGGTGGAATTTTGCGATACTGAAAACCCTTCTCAGAAAAATCGCTTATTATGCAGGTATCAATCCAGTAGGACCCCAATTTTTTACCTTTTTCCTTCGGAACGAAATGGCCGACAAATCCCCTAAGCATCGTGAGGGTTTCAGGGTTTATAAATAACGATGTTTGATAAACTTAATTTATTTTGGGAACTTGAGATAAGGATCATTTTTTCCTTAGAACTTTATTGAGATAAGAAGGCTTTGTTATATTTTGAATTAAATATAGAGCCTGGACCAATAACGATAGCACCGAGGTTATGCAATAAGTACATTCTATTACTTGAATTATATCGCACTATTTACGGAAGAAGAACTTAATAACTTTCATTCAAATGTATGTAATCGATTTAATCAACAATTGTCTCCGTTGTACACAATTTGAAGTGCCTAGAAAATAATTATTGAGATGTATTGCAGACACAACCATTCAATGTTGGTAAAACCAAAACTTTTCGTTTTAATTCTACGTATAAATTTCAGCAACGCTTTTTTAATTCTCATAACGTTCCTAGTAAAAGTGTTCACCAACATAACAATATCACCGACACATCCAGCTAAACTATAAAAGAACGAATAAAATGGAAACATAACAATAAAACACGCCAACTGCCAAGTTCGACTTTTCCCTGACATTGGAGGTTCTGTATGATTTTTTTAGTACTAGAAATCACATTCTTCTGTCTAACTGCGACATTTTCAGCTATAAATACTCATTACTAGTTGCCAGTTACGGCTTTTGCACGCTTTACTGAAAGGATTTTGGTAATTTTCTTTATGTAAAGAAAAAAAGGCAACCTTCGTGTAATATTGGCAATTATTCTTTCAAACAGAAATGACTGGTGTGAAATAGAAAAGATAAAACTGCTCGAAACAGGTACTGAATTACAATTATTTTTATATACAAGTATATCATACATGATTAACAAACACGATTAAAACTTATTCGAAATTATAGCTAGAATTAATACCTAAAAAACAAATAAAGGTCCCTGATAACAATTTATCTGCCCACTGTATTCGTAAAACTAAAAGCCTACGTTTCCTTTATATAGACTTACATTACTTAGAGCCTCATCAAGGGGCTTTTAACATTTAACTACGGATCGCTTTTAGCTAGAATACAACTGAAGCCAAACCATTGTTCCCGTAACTTATTTTTATACCCGCATCCATTCGAGAACTGTATATGAAATGATGGAAAATACAAGCTTTGTTTTAAAGTGATAATGAACGATTTCTACGACATTATAGTTACAAAGGTTTAGAGGGTTTAGATCCATTAATGTAATGGGACTTGGATATCATTGAGAAGAATTGTAAATGTATTTTTCTGCAGTACGTTTCCTTTTGTAATAGGTAAAAAAATATAAGATGATATACTGCGATATTGTTCCCCCGAAACAAAATATATTAAGTGGAGCTCCTGAAGGAAAATTTAACAAATACAATAAAAAAATTGTAAATTATTTGTTTTACTCTCGTAGCAAAAAAACAGAAATAGTAAGTATTATAAATAAATATTTTTAAGAACTAGCTATAAACCCAATTTTATGAAGACACTTCATTCATGGAACTTTAGATACTTGCTAAACTTTATTGCTAAAGTTCCATGAACGAAGTTTCCAGTTAGATGGTGTAACATTTAAATCCGTTACCTTAACTATGAAGTGTATTAAGTTCGGTAAGACTCTATTGAAAACTAAAGGTAAATTTTACTAAACTATACTTACAGTAAATTTTAACGCATATTCACATAATTCTATTGTAAGATCGTAATTCCAAACTAGTTCATCTTAATTGTCTCAAAGCTATACAATTTACTTATTATAATCGTAATATGTAATTTTACAAACTTTAGATCTATATCTGTATTTCGTAAAGGTAATCTATATCTATACTAAAATTTATAAATCTGAAGAGTTTGTTTGTTTGTTTGTTTGAACGCGCTAATCTCAAGAACTACTGGTCCGATTTGAAAAAAAGGCTAATCATCACGCTATAACCAACAGGAGCTGAGCCACGCGGGTGAAACAGCGGAGCGCAGCTAGTACGGAATACAAGCCACAATCACGTCTAGCTGCAATAAAATTGAGGACATTGCACATACAGTGAAAACCAAATGTAATAGAATTAGTAATCGACACCGAGCCAACTCACAAACTTCCGTGGTAGAACTTCAAATAGGTATTCGTTGCAACTGCAGTTCTCTTACACGTCTCCTAAAAGTTTAAATCTGACTTTGCAAGTATTTGGCTTTAGCAAACAATTTACCGCCTTCGAGTCGTGGTAAAGTTTTGTCTGTAAGTAACGAGCGTGTTAATTTTACTGTTGGGATGACACATTTAAGGAATTTTGTTGGTAAGTAAGTAGATAGAATTTTAGATATCCTTTTCAAAATATATTTAAATTATTTTCATATTATATTACGTCGTATCATTTGATATGACTAGTATTAAGTTTTTTTAATCTAATTGAACTGAGAATTTTCATATTTTAGTTACGTGGTTTTACACAATATAATATCTGGGCAGTTGTAAACATTCCGTTGTACCGGTTTAGCATATTTTTGTATTTTACGAGATAAATATTACTATACTCCTTCTAGTGTGGCATGATTTACCTAATCGGGTACTTGAACTATTTGAACTTTTGCTTACAAATTTTATTTGGAAGATGACAACCTTTCAGGATACCTATATAACATAATACATACATAACTATCGTGACAGGTTAATAGATATTGTGATATAAACATATTGCACCACTTTTCATGTCAAGATGTGCAATGGTATGGTAATAGTATATCTTAAGTCCAATAACAGCAATCTTTTAGCTGCTGGCTATTTGCCCTCAAATATAATGGAATTACCAATGAAGTAAAACAGCAGATGTCTTTGGCACGTTGCCAGAAAAATATCATTGAAAAATATCATTTTATCCATTTATGTACACGTCTGTTGCTAGTTCATGTTATAAAATATATCTTTTCAATATAATTTGCACATTACGTCAAACACAAACGTTGTGAAGAAAAAATTTTCAGGCGTTGCAGTTTTAATATTGAAAACAAATTGAATAAATCTGATAGATCTGCCCTGCAACGATAGTATAGAAGAGAATAATAATAGAGACATCTAGAAAAAATGAACTTGCACCTGCATCTGAAAACATTAGGTATTTATATGTAAAATTATGGGAAGTGGAAAAACGGTGATGAGTAATAAATCTAAAATAATATTAATACATTATAAATAACGCCTTACAAATTAGTAACATCGATTTATCTCAAACGTACACGATTACAGTTACTTGAAGTGCAAATGGAAGTTAATGCCCCACGCATACTTATAAGTTAAATTGCCTGTTCAAGAGATGCTAGCGAGAATTCCAATAAGCATTTATCGCGACAATTTCTTTGGAATATGTGTGAGATATTAAGGTCGTGTTAAATGATATTTCTTACGATTGTTCAGCAGAGATATTAAACCAAAGGAAACTGAAAAGTTTAGGTCAATTTACATACTATTTCGTGCGATAACTGATAAGTGCTATGTTATATTCCAAAAACTTGGAGAATATTATGATCATGTAAGAACTTCAGTTAGATAAGCATTCTGGGAAGGATTATATTGTTACGATTATGGGATACGTTACCTAAAATATATGTATAATAGGGATGCGGTACGGTACTATTTGGTAGATACCTATGGTATTTAATAAATATTGCTTTGAATTTTGCCTCCCAATATGTTGTTACAATGGCGATCTTCTCTTTCACACTATAAGAGGTAATACTTTCCTGATGTTTGATGTTCCCACTTTGTCACTTATTATAATGTCTTTTTCAAGATACTTTTTGTTTTTAAATCCAATATACTTTTTTATATATTTTATTTAATTATTCTGCAACTTTCTCTTTACTCGTGATGCAATAAAATACGAGCACATTCAGCAATTAACGCCCTCATCGATCAAAAACAAAAGAAAATTTCGCAATTCTGTTTAATCGGAAACTTCTATTTGTTGTTTCCTTTGTCCATTTGCATCTTTGTGTAATTGAATTATAACTCTCGGATCGGATAATTTCATTGGCTTTTTGCTTTTTACCGTTTAAAATTTCAATAAGCTTTTATTGGGAAAAACCGCTTTAAAACAGCTATATACCTATAAGTACTATAATAAAGACTCTGAATTGCTTTATGGGAGAATAAAAAAGTCAATCAATATTATTGAATATTTTTTATTATATTTTTATAATATGTAGTTACATAAAGTCAACGCCCTGTATCATAAGAGAGTATGCTCATTCAAAATTATTTAACTTGTCATTGAAAAATTATTAAAATTAAATGTTTGCTCTGATAAAAAAAATAAATGACAAATAAATTTTCATTTAATTTCGTTCAGAAAATTGATTCATCTCCTTTTACTTTGTAATCACAATTCTTATGTACACACCTTCTCCCGAAATTATTGACTTTAGAAAACTTACGGAACGGTAAGCCGATTTTCTATAACACCATCAGAAAGTTACGTAATAAAATTATAGCTTATAAAAGTTCCTGACACTCAATCTTCTTAGAGAATGATTTATTATACTTCCTCTGATCGACCGGTATGCAATAGATGTATGCTAAGCGCTCCGTAATGCCTTTAGGTGAATGTCACAGGATAAATATTTCTTGTAGCCTTTCAGATAGTTTAAAACGACATTTTCATCGTTCTAATATACTTTTTGTAACCATATTATGTATTATGTTCCCATTGCTAAAGATTAGACCATAATCCACTACGCTGGCCAAGTGTGGTTTGGGAGTAATTGGGAGTTTTCACATGTCGTCGTGACTTTTTGATTCTTCGACATGCCGGTTTTCTCACGATGTTTTCTTTGACCGTTTCGAGCAGTGGTGATCCACATGCGCAAATAAATTGAAATATTAGTTTATTTTCTGCACGCTCGCCTGGTCTCAAACCCTCGACTTATCGATTTGAAGTCCGGGGTCTTCACCACTGAGCAACCACTGCGTTAGTGATCGCCTAACGCCTTGTTAAAAAAAAAGACGGGTTGCACTCCGGGAGTGTCGGCAGAAGTGAAAACTTGATTATTAACGTTCAGCATGTTTGTTATTTTGGGACGGTATCCGTCTTACACATGGAAGGGCAAAAAAAAAAAAACATCCGTCTTACGCTTTTTCGATCAGGCCACGTGTCCTGACGCGAGTTAGATTTTATACCCAACGCCGCTATGAAGTTTTCACTTCAAAAGTTTTTTTTTATTTTATTATCGAGGAAATTTAAATATCATTTGTATATACGTTTATAAGATAAACTTTAAATGCAATTTATGCACTTAAATCTTTATATTATGATGCACTTTCAATATCGAACAGGTGATTCTTAGAAAAAAATAGCATAGATAATTTTTAGACCTAAAGTTTTATGTGTAGATTTAAACCTACCATTTTCGAAAAATACGAAAAAAGCATTTAAATGATATTTATGAAAAACTTATAAATCACAATGATGAGGAATTTTGACAATTTATTTCTATTGGTAAACCCAATGTCTCTACCAAAATTTGGCCCTCAGCGTTTTTCGTTATTTCAAGATTTATTTTTTTCCCGGGCTAATCAAAGTAAAGTAGGTATCAAATATACCTACTAATTTTAAAGTGAAAGGTCTGAATAATTTATTTGCTCATTTGCCGAACAAAGTTGTAAAGATAAAGCCTTATAAGAAGCCGAGACTGAGAAGTTAAAAATTAACCGCAGCCTGGTTTTCTTCCTGTAAACAAGAATTTATATACTCCTTCCTATCTGATTAAATTACAAAATGTTTAAAATTAAGCATTTGATTTTATGTTTGTAAACATTAATTATAATTATTGCTAGCAGCTTATAAATAGCAGAGGTCTGTTTAGAGGAAAAAGGGTAGGTCAAATTAAACATTCAACAAGCATTTACATATGTATGTTATACTATTTCACGCAAATACTAGGTACTGAACCGATCACAATGAGATTTAGCACACATTATAGAGGGTAACTTGGATTAACATATTTAGGTTTATTATAATTTATTATATATTATATTAACATATCTAGGTTTTATCCCGGAAATCCCACGAGAACGGGACCTGCGGGTTTTTCTTTGAAAACGCGGCCGAAGCCGCGGGCGGAATGCTAGTGTTTAATACTAAAAGAAAGGCATGTAGAGATCATCAATATAAACGAAATTATAAGTTATATTATGAAATATCTTAATTTCTGTATGAGGATAACTTTGACGACATAAATTTAGAAGTCGTAAGGAAAATCCCATTTTAAAAAGACTTAATTGATATAGTATTGTTCATTACTTTTTGTAAATATTTTTCATTACTTTTTGTAGCAGCAACGAAGTACCAATGTGGTACCAAGTACGAAGGTTCTCAAATTTTTATTAAAATTTGAAATAGACAACATGTCATAGAGCCGTTCATGCTGGTAATTACATTAAAAAGGAATACTATAAAAAGTTATTAAATAAGCCTACAACTTGCCTACAACCAACAATTATTACTAAATCTTGAATTAAGGCTCTAGAATTGACTTTTTTGAATAAATAACGCTAAATTATGTACGTTTGATTAAGTCCAATTAAATGTATTCCAACACAAAAATTCCTAAATTATAATTAAAATAAAAGCTAAAGAAGAAAAACATATTTTTAGGATTCTCGTTCACTGAATCAGCTAATTGTTATTTTAATTACCTGCGCCTTGAAAATAAAACTGGTTCTCAAGGGGTTCACTTAATTACACAGCTTTTCTTTATCAAGGGCCATTAGTCACAAAGTCAAATTAAAATAGCAGAATTATTACAAAAAATATTGTAATAATTCATAAACAGCAATTAATTATAACAAAATTCTGATCTTCTATAATATAAACAGAGTGTTTGGGTTTGGTAATAATAAACAATGGATTCGTTATCAAATAATTTATTGCATACTAATACATTTTACATATATGCAGGTATTGCAATACAATATTATATTTAAATTACATTAATATTGTCACATACATTTCAATTTTCCAATACACAGATTACAAATTAAACATAATAATAATTAAATTTTTAATTTTTAATGTTAACGTTCATCTAACACCCACATGAGATAAAATAGTTACAATAAATTTACATATTAATTAAACACATAGCTACAGAATGGACCAGTATATGCTATCCAGATAGATAGCTGATAAGTGACGTCTTTAATAAATATCTGGCGCTAATTACATAATTTGTTTAAAGTTCACATCGGGTTATAGCGGACGTGCCATAGCGCGGATTTGTGATAAAAATTGTTTGGTGTATACAAATATGAAAAGTAAGTTTTATAATCCAATTAAGATTTAAGATTTATTTAAATAAGGATCTTTAAATAATAATGTAAACTTGTTTGTGATTCTAATTCCGATTTAATTGTAATTTATTCAAAGCTTGACTTATTTTTAAACCACTTTTATTCGTCAACACGACCCGTTGGACGCTAAATAATATTATTTTTTTACATTCCAATATATTATTAATATGATACTCACATATTGCATACTGGCTTTCCGCGTTTTCTGGCGTTTACTGGCTTCGCCCGCGTATCTATTCTAGTAATATTATAAAGCTGAAGAGTTTGTTTGTTTGTTTGAACGCGCTAATCTCGGGAACTACTGGTCCGATTTGAAAAATTCTTTCGGCGTTAGATACCCCATTTATCGAAGAAGGTTATAGGCTATATATCATTACGCTACGACCAACAGGGGTGGAGCCACGAGGGTAAAACCGCGCGGAGCAGCTAGTTCTGGTATAAAAATCTATCTACTATCCCATGTCCTTTAGGTTTTAAGCTATCTAAGAATCATCAATATCAATTTTCACCCAGATTGGTTCAGTGGCTGAGGCGTGAAGAAGAGACAGACAGACGGACAGAGTTACTTTTGCATTAATAATGTAAGGTTTATTATAAATTCCGTTACAGAGATTACTTTCTTCAAACATATGAACTAGACTTCATTTTAAGGTCTTTCACAACACAAAAAAAATAGTTCGTTAGCTAAAACAGGGAGTTAGCCGCTATAATATCAAATAGTTAAAAACAGAATAAAATAAATACATTCCTCTAAACCTATTTTGAAGGGAGCTCCCATACGCGAATTTTATTGCTCGATTTTGATAACAGTTCGTTGACTTATGACGCTAGTCTAGCCACATGCTGTACTAAGTCCCTAGACTAGTCTTGCATGAATGAAGTTTAGTTTACTGATTTAAATGAATGATATGCAGACCGTGTACTAGCAGCTGATTGATGAAGCTTTCTATTTTCTATCCTTTTAGTTAGAGTCGCACACAGCATGATCGTTAAGATTGGTTTCTGTCATGCATAAAGCGTTTCATATACTCAGGCTGGACGCGAACTGGTCACGGATGAATTCTACACATACCCGTGGCCCCGTCGTTGATGCGGCTTGACGGAACACAGTGGGGTTTTGGTCGGTAGGAATCCGACATAACCCACGGCCTCTTCCCCGGAGGCCGTGGGTATCTATGCAAGATTTCCCCACAAAAAAAAAGGCTGGACGCGAACTGTATAAAAATGCATGATTTGATATTTTAAATGCACATGAAACTTTTATTTATCATTACACAACTATTAATCGTTATGTTTTTATTGAGATTGCAATGAGGCTGGATAAGAAATTATTATTTTTAAAATAAAACAAATTTCGACTTATCGGGTAAACAGAGGACATTTATTTGTTTTAAGACGATAATAATAAATAAATAAAAACATCATTGTTTGTAATGGTTTATGTTAATTTCGATTGATTTATTGCACATGTTTCACGTGTTTATATCTTAATACTATTATAAAGGCGAAAGTTTGTAAGGATGTATGGATGTATGGATGTATGGATGTATGGATGTATGGATGTATGGATGTATGGATGTTTGTTACTCTTTCACTTAAAAACTACTGAACCGATTACAATGAAATTTAGCACACATATAGAGGGTAACTTGGATTAACACATAGGATAGGTTTTATCCCGGAAATCCCACGGGAACGGGAACTATGCGGGTTTTCCTTTGAAAACGCGGGCGAAGCCGCGGGCGGAAATCTAGTTTATGAAATAAAAAAGGGGGATGTACAATGTACATTGGGCAACAAAAACAATATCTTTATTACATCAGTTTAAATTCTAATAGATCATTTCTTTAAACACTAAGGTCGGCGGAAAATTTATTTTAATATTTCTGTCAAAGGCCTAAGTTACTCGGTAGATAATGAACCAATGATGTAGGTTTGCATTCGCAACAAACAAAACAAATCCTCCCTCTATGTAATATTAGTTCAAACTTCTACTAGGTAAGGTAGTAGATAAGGCTGGTCATGAAAACTGAATTGAATTCAAATACTTCCAATAAAAATAAGTTTCCGTGCAACAGGGCGTAAATCGAGAGCGTTGGCCCAATAAATGATTGTCGATGTTTGCCGCCATTACGTTACTTATATTTAGGATCTCTACATAATCGTGATACCCTCTATTCGCCCAACGCTGCCCATTG
>CAJQZN010021252.1:840-19921 GCA_907164685.1 Colias eurytheme
TTCGATAATTCTTTTTTTATTATATTCCTTGAAGTACGAGGATGGTTCTTATGTAGAGAAAAAACGTAAACATGTACCACGGGCGAAGCCGGGGCGGACCGCTAGTTAAAAAAATATAACTACGCTTCTATTAATAAAGTAATTGCTATTTTCATCGCGTGCATTCTATGATATTTTATTTACATTGAGGTCGTTAGTTTGTATGTTTGTTGCCCTTTCACGCAATAACAACGCGCCTAAAGAAGTTTCACTTCAAAATAAAAATGTAATAACACCTGTAAATCTTCCAAATACCTACAATAAATAAATAAAATGAATTTGAATTACGGCAATAGATTATTCCAGTCCCGTAAATCTTTAGATAATTTTTGTAAATAAATTGTACATATTTATCAATTTGGATTGCAGTAATAGAATATCTTACGAAATTATCAGATCTAAATTAAATATTATTGTCAAATGTAACATAATCTAGTAATCACAGATCAAGTGTAGGGTTTAACAATTGTCTAGACCACAGACCGCAATACCTGTATTTTTGACTGACTCCGAAAATGAGGCTAAAGTTTATAATAGCCCGCAGTTTCTCCCGCAGTGCTCCGCTGCTGTTGGGCTAAGCGTGATGATATAAATAGCTTTCCTCGATAAATGGGCTATCCAACACCGAAAGAATTTTTCAAATCGATTCAGTAGATCCTGAGATTAGCGCTTTCAAACAAACAAACTCTTCAGCTATATAATATTAGTATAGATTATTGACAGCTCTAAAAATCCTCTCTACGGGGTTAAGAACCGAAACTTTCACAGACTATAACAATTCAGAACTATTATAAAAATGTATTTGACATATTTATTTCCGACATTATACACATATCACAAAATAATTACGTATAATAACTACATTTTGCACTCGGGTTCTCTCGTGTTCGCGTGATTTTCACTTCCTAGCGATATTTCCTAGTTACGTATATTCAAATATCTTTATGTAACTTTGTGTCAAATATATTTAGGCTTTCTTTTTGTGTTGCATTTAATTAGGAATAATTTAAAAATAGGTTAGGTAAGTCTATGTTAGTCTATATGTAGCAAAGAATATGAAATTTTCTTGTCTTGGGACCAGAGGATATTTTTTTAAATTAATTTGTTTAAAACAGTATTTTTATGACTTTCTTTTATAATATTAGGTACTATTTGACTCTCTGTAAAAAACCTTAAAGAGGTGGTATAGACTAATTCCTGTGTAATATTATGATTATTCACACAAAATTTCATAAGAATCGGTCAAGCTGTTTCAGATGTGTATGGTTACGAATATTGTGAATTTTATATATAAGTATATAGAGAGGAGAAGGTATTAAGTAATGTCTATAAAAATTGTATTCATGAACAAATATTAGTCAATTATACCATTCAATATAAATCTATACTAATATTATAAAGGTGAAGAGTTTGTTTGTTTGAACACGGTAATCTCAAGAACTACTGGTCCGATTTGGAATAATTATTTCGGTCCATAACATCGAGGAAGGCTAATTAGGCTATAATATCATCACGCTAAGACCAACAGGAGCGGATCAACGCTGATGTAACCGCGGGGCACAGCTAGTTTGAAAATAAAAAGAAAATCGTTTGGAGACTGGTCTTTATAGTTTAGTATTGTTTTTATATACCTAACATAACATAACACAAACATAACACTTAGGTAACGTAGTATAATACAAAGTCGCTTTCTCTGTCCCTATGTCCCTAAGTATGCTTAAATCTTTAAAACTACGCAACGGATTTTGATACGTTTTTTTTAATAGATAGAGTTATTCAAGAGGAAGGTTTTAGTATATAATTAATTAGGTTTTAGACAAAGCGGGCGAAGCCGCGGTCGGTAACCTAGTATTGAACATAAAACAAACTAATACAAAGTTTATGAATTAGAGCAAGAGCTAAAATTTAAATAAATTTGAATTTTTATCCAATTGTATATTCCACATGACGTATAAACTACTGAATAAAAATAAAATAAATAAATATTTCAGGACAATTTTCACACACGGCACGATCTGATCCCATACTAAGCTTTCGCTTGTGTTATGGAAACCATATGGCTGATAAACATACATATATAATTATAAATACATACGTATAATAATTAACACCCAGACTAAGAGCAAATATCGACGTTCATCACACAAATATTTGCCCAGGATGGGAATCGAATCATACTCTGGCTTGGAAGGCAGAGCCTCTACCAACCAAGCCAACCGGTCAGTTGAATTATTCAAATATTATTATTAAAAGTCCAAATTTATAATTAAAAAAACGAAGAAAAATAGCCTTTTTTCGATGTTATTATGGTATAAACAATCTCACATCTCACGCTGAAAAAAAATCATAACAGCTAAAACAGAATAATTAAAGAATAAAATTTAAGCGAATTAATCAAATAATTAACATGATTTACATACGTTCATAAATACAGTACTTTTTGTGCACTTCAGTCTTGTTATTTTTATAACCTTGGCATATAAACAATGTCCTAATTATATTATGTAGATGATACAGCTTTTCAGTAAAAAATAGGTCAAAAGAAGAAACTTGATTGTTCTTCCAGCTTCTTTATAATAATAATTTTTAGTGCATTTGCCCTGTTTATTTTATTACTTTTGCACTGCGTCTCCTTGTCCACCAGGTTGTCTGGAAGAGATCGCTGTCTGAGCGATAAGACCGCCTGTTGTGCTCTTTTATAAATTAATGTATTGTGTCCTTACTTTTACTTCTCTCTGTGGTGCACAATAAAGTATTTTTGTTGTTTGTTTGAATAAAGAATCGCTAAATGTGTTGCTAAGCGTAAAACTCGAAAACAGCTCTACCAATTTGGCTAATTATTATTTTTTTAACGTTTTTGTTAAGGTATAAAGAAGGTACTGATGGGAAGAAAACATGAAAAGGGGCAATAGGGCACAACAACGTAGGTATGCTAGATACTGTCAAGAATCATATAAATAAAAAATACAAGGTACCTATTAACTTCGATCTAACTTCGAGCTTGGGATAAACACTTGAAGTTCTTACTAAATATTAACTGTTGCAATTATTGTATTATCACAATCACTTCGTAGATGTGCAATGTATGAATTAAATCTGACTCTACAGGAGACGATCACATACAAACATACAGGTGAACCTAATAAAAGCGTGTTAAAAATTAAAATAGATGCCAAAAATATCATTTAGATCATAATATTTAATTAAATAACAAAGTATACAGGGTGTCCCACTGTTGGTATACTAAGCTCAAAGGAGGTTATAGTTTTGCATACGCTGAGTTTATAAAAAATACTTATAAAATTCCAGACGCATTTTTTTTTCAAATAGATGGATTCTTAAAACTCTATCTATGTGTACACCCATAACAAGCAACCCGCCTAACTTTGCCACCAGCACGTGAGCCATCGTTTACGATTATGTTTTCATAGACAAAATGCTCTCATTAGAGAAGCGGTATATTCCGGCTGCGCGAAGCTAGAGAAGAAAACATGGATTTTCAGGAAAAATTTAGCAAACAATTTTTGACGTAATTTTATTGTCTAAGTATTTTTACGTGTTCAGTGTATGCAAAACTACAAGTCCCTTCGCGCTTAGTATACCAATAGTGGGACACCCTGTATAACACTATATTTGTATGTAATTAATGGCATTAAGCGATACATACTTAATAACATAATCAAAGTTCATCTCATCTCATCACTCATAGCTTTTTTTTTTTTATTTTAATATATAATGAGTCGATTAAATTTTTTACACGCTTTTCAACTCCTTATTTTTCGATAACAATAAAATAAAATATAATAAATATTTTTTTAATTTTTAATCTATAATCAATAAAAAGATATACATACGTTATGCACAGTACACACCACACTCCGGTACAACTAGAATACAACTGAACTATTGTGTACTACACTTACATGTTTTATAATCATTGCTCGATTTGTGTGGACATGGTTTTATTTATTTTTTATTAATATAATATAATATCTTGGTTTAATATTCAACAAAAAGTGGATTTAGGTATAGTAATTTCAAGTTGGCAGTACTAAAAGCAGTGTTTTTTGTTTAATACATTGTATTCTGTTACATTTTGAAAAATTTTAATGTTTTGGAGGAAATTCTTCAAAAAGACTTCAAACGTCATTTTTATCAGTAGAAGTAAGATAGTTAAGTATACAATGAATAAAAATATTACAATAAATAAAACAATTCATATTTTACTTGATACTTGAGACACATGATAAACACGATAATCTGCTTAAAAAATTACTCTCATTTACAATATAGGTAATTAAGAAAAAAAAAGCTTATTTCAGCAGTTTCCAATGTAGGTATAAGTGTTTCTTTATTCCACTGTTACTACTAAAAATCAGAACAAAATTTGATCTCTATGTACAGTTAGGATTATCCCAGTTTTAGAAGTTCAATTTTGTCTAATGTTACATATTATATATTCAGGATTTACATAGACATAATAATTAAATTATAAAATTGATATACATAATATATGAATGTCAAATGAAATTGATTAAACATAAATAACAACTAAATAAAATGTACTCAACCAAAATGCTTAAATTGGAAAAGATCACTCAGAGTCAAAACCATTTTTTGATATACTAGAGTTCCACCAGCGGCTTCGCGTGCTTTTACAAAGAAAAAACCCGCATAGTTCCCGTTACTGACGTTACGTTACCGGGATAAAAAGTAGTTAATGGGTTCAGTAGTATTTGCATGAAAGAGTAACAAACATCCATCCTCACAAAATTTCGCATTTATAATATTAGTCGTATCCACACTACGCTATCTATTCTCTCACGACAAACGCGTTGTGAATCTCGACGATTTGTAAATAAACATAATAATTATTACAAAAATTCGTAACTGTACGACCTTTAGCAATTCGGGTGTGTCAATTCACATTGTTCTTAATTATATTGTTTTTATAACATTTATATGAAATTTAAACTATTATTTTGTAGTCGAGTTTGATGCTTCGATTATTTCATTAGATACTAGCTGTTCCCCGCGGTTTCACCCGCATTGCTCTGCTCCTGTTGGTCTTAGCGTGATGATATTATAGTCTTCCTCGATAAACGGGCTATCTAACACCGAAATAATTTTTCAAATCGAACTAGTAGTTCCTGGGATTAGCGCGTTCAAACAAACAAACTCTTCAGCTTTATAATATTAGTATAGATTTGATAAGGAAGTAAAGACATCATTTGGCTATAATCAGTTTAGTAATTACTTTTTTTTTCAATTGCATTGGAACTATGTGGAAAAACTAGTTGTTGACCGCAGCTTCATCTGCGTGATCAAAATGTTCAAGACAAACTTTCATCCCCTATTTTATCCCCTTGGAGGAAGAATTTATGAATTAGTGTCTGCATGTTAAACAGCTCTCTCGGTTTAGTAGTTTAGGCTGTGCGTTGATAGCTTACACTTAGAGCGTTTTCACATTATCCGATCCGATATCGGATATCGGACGCCGATAGCCGATATCCGATATCGGATACAATTTGCCCTTTCACATTGTCCGATAAAATCGTTCCGATATCATCATGAGTGTTGCCAGAAATTTTTAGAGAAAACTAAACTAAATTGCCAGTTGATAAAAAAAGGTATAATTAAAAAAAATCAAATGTTATAAATCATAGTTGTACTGTTGTACATGTACATTAAAAATAACTACGATAAAGAAAAACAACTTCAATAAAGAAAAGTAAAATGTAAAAAAAGATTTGATATCACAAATTACTGCATAATATTATATTTTAGATTTTTGTTTACTAAATAGTTTTGATATCGGTCATTTGTATAACATATTATAATTTATACTTATGTTAACACATTATAAATTAAATAAATTTATATCAATACCTACTACAACCTAGTATTAGTTAATAGTTTTAGTAATACATATTAGTAAATACCTTTCAAAATCTATTAAATGTATTTTTAGCAAGACGTACCTAGTCATTTAGTCATTTTTTCACTATGTACATACATTTATAAAGGTTCATGTACCTATGATAAATTTATTAAGCGATACAATCTTTGTTCACATTTTCTTTTCTTTTTCTTATTACACTGTAATATCCTAAAATAATATTGTCACTCGTTCAAATATACATATTTGTAATATGATTGTTGTAATTTCCTGTAAGTAAAGATACATAAATTATTTTATTGTCATAAGCAATTATTTTAGAATTAAGAGTTTTCAAACTTTGTATTCTTTGTTGTAAATTCAAAATAAAAATAAAATCGGTGTGAAATCTCCTCCTTTTTTTGAAGTCGGAAACAAAGCACTCAATGACATAATACAATAAACAGCACACCCAACATCCGAGTAGGAGGAGGAGCGAGGCAGAATGAGATAAAATAAAGATGATAGACACTAATTACACCCACACGAATTACACCTACTTCTGCAACCTGTATTGATAATATATACTGCGACTGCATCTGTTTAGAGAAAAATATTCTCAATACACTCACTTCGGATCACTGTGGCCAGAAAGTAGTTTTTGAATGGGATTGCTTACCTGAATTTAAAAGAATTAATGTTAGGCCTATAACTAAAAAAGGCATTAATAAATTTAGAGATAATATTAATAAAAACCTGCCCGTACTGAATGATCAATCCTGTCATAATAATCCTTGTGAAATGTTTAAAAATCTTTTTAATTTAGTTCATAATGAATTTGAAAAAATATTTAAAGTTAAATCTTTAAATATTACCAAGGATTTACCATTTAGTAAATGGGCGACACCTAGCATACATAGGTGTAGGATCGTTCTTTATGAGTTATATGGTATGAAGCAATATAATAAAGACCCATCTTTTCTTAGATATGTTAGAAATTACTCAAAAACTTTTAAAATTGTTTGTTTTACTGCGAAGCGTTTGTATATCAGAGATAAAATACGCGACTCGGATAATAAAGTTAAAACAGTTTGGTCTATTATTAATGGTGAAATGGGTAAAAGCAAATCAAGTAATACCATAAAAATTGTACATAATGGCATGGTTATTGACAAAAATGCTGATGTTGCGCTTGCTTTTGAAGATTTCTTTAGTAGTGTCCCTGCTAGCATTACTAATAATTTAAACTCGTCTTCAGTACTTGCAGAGACCTTTTTGAGGGACCATGTTGCGGGGTGCAGTACATTATTTCAATTGCGTCACGTAACTGCTAATGATATTGTTACAGCATTTAAGACACTTAATTTAAAAAACACTTGTGATCTTTGGGGAATGTCCGTAAATTTAGTTAATAATATAATAGAAAATATTGCAAACAATTTAGCTTTCATATTTAATAAGTGTTGTGACTATGGTACATTTCCTAATTTACTAAAGCTTAGTAAAATTATACCTCTATTTAAGAAAGGCGATCAAGAAGACTGTAACAACTATAGACCTATCTCGATTTTACCAACATTAAGTAAGGTATTCGAAAAGTTAATATTAAACCAATTGACTAGTCACTTTGCTTCTAATAATTTGCTGCACACCAAACAGTTTGGTTTCACAAAGGGGCGCTCAACCACAGATGCTGGAGTTGCACTACTAACACATATATATAAGGCATGGGAAAACTCAAAAAATGCTTTGGGGATATTTTGTGACCTCTCCAAGGCATTTGACTGCGTTGAACATTGTACATTATTGCGTAAACTTAATCACTATGGGATTAAAGGACAAGCTCAGAACCTCATAGCCTCATACCTGCATGATAGGATACAAACTGTAGTTGTTAATGGAGAACGTTCTAGCGGTGCGTCAATTAACATTGGTGTTCCACAAGGATCTATTTTAGGACCCTTCTTGTTCTTGGTATATATCAATGATCTACCTTATTATTTACAGGATAGGTGTGAAATAGTTCTGTTTGCAGATGATACCTCATTAATATTCAATGTGGATAGGCATGACCCAAATGTTGACGAAGTGAACAGTACTCTTTTACACATATCCGACTGGTTTACTGCTAATAATTTATTATTAAATGCCAAAAAAACAACTTGTGTTGAATTTTTACTACCTAACGTTAAAAAGTTGAGCAGAAATATTACCTTGAACGGGGAGGTATTACACCCTACAGAATCGACTGTATTTCTTGGGTTAACATTGGACGAGAAACTACAATGGGGAGCCCATGTCAACACCGCTGCAGGTAAGCTCAGTTCAGCAGCATATGCAGTCCGAAAGGTAAGGCATCTCACCGATGAAGATACAGCTAGATTGGTTTATTTCAGCTACTTTCATAGTATTATGTCCTATGGAATTCTACTATGGGGCAGGGCAGCAGATATAGAAACTATATTTATCTTACAGAAAAGAGCCATTCGCTCTATATATAATTTACGTGCTCGGGACTCACTAAGAGATCTCTTTAAGAATACTGGTATCCTTACTGTACCATCACAGTATATATTTAATAATATTTTGCATGTACACAAAAATGCCGACGTACACACAAGAGTAGGAGATAGACACTGTTATGGCACAAGGAACAGAAATAGAATTGAAATGCCATTTTTCCGATTAGCTAAAGTTAAAAATTCATTTATGGGTCAAGGTATACGCTTTTACAATAGAATTCCTCATAATATTAAAGAGTTTGGTAGTGCTAAATTTAAAACTTATGTAAAAAATATATTAGTTCAGAGAGCCTATTATAGCATTAAGGAATATATGGAAGATGAAAATCCATGGAGGGTTGTCGCGTAAGAACCACAGGACAGTTCTTTGGCATATTATGATATATTATGTAGTTAGATTTAAGTTACAGATTATGTAATATTGACAATATGATTTTAAAAGAGCAACTATGGAGTTTCTTGCCGGTTCTTCTCCATAGATACTG
The DNA here is from genome assembly GCA_907164685.1 of Colias eurytheme. Lineage (NCBI taxonomy): Eukaryota > Metazoa > Arthropoda > Insecta > Lepidoptera > Pieridae > Colias > Colias eurytheme. The sequence continues at coordinate 9,765 of CAJQZN010021252.1, forward strand.
CTTTCCGAATCGGTGGTAAATGTTAAAAATACTTATGTAATGACGATTCGAAAGTGCTACTAAAAGTAGTCTAATTGAATAAATAAATGTTTGAGTTTGAGTTTGAGTTTAATGTTTTCGAAGATAGATATTTGAATTTAAGAACGCAATATATTTTTGTTTACTTCAGTTCAGCCAATTGCCGTATATTTTAATACGGCAAATAAAAATACCTGCCGTATAAATCGTATTTTAAATGCCTATAAATACTTAAATAGGTGTTTTCTTAATAAAAAAAGGTTTTTTTAATAGAAAGGGTTTTAGGTTAAAAGCAAAGAATTTTTTTAAAGATTGAGCGCCCTATAAGACTGAAAATACACAAACTAGTGCTTTTTTGCTGTTGGTATACTGCCTTTTCGAAAATCGAGTTGGCAACACTGAACATTATCGTCCGATAGCCACTGGGAATATCGGTGTCGGCTCCGATATCCGATATCGGACCGGACAATGTGAAAGACAGATACATATTTCATACAATTTACTTCCCTCCGATATCCGATATCGGATCGGATAATGTGAAAACGCTCTTAAGCTTACACTAGATTGAAAACAATTAAAAACAGAAGCGAGGCAATGATCCATTTTGGCGGGAAAGTGAAGTAATAAAAAAACAATATGGCGCATTTTGCAAGTTTCATACATGTAGGTAGCATGTTTTGAAATAGACTTACCTATAAGCAAGTACTATAAACATAGAGAGTGGTCCTTGTGACTATTTTATGCATTTTTTTATTTCAATGAATCTATTGTAAATAAAGAAAAATATAAACTGTACATAGTATGTGTTTCTTTATTTTTTTTCTCTAGCGTCGAAAAGAAACAGAAATAAGATTTTTTGCTGTGTATTTTCGTCGGTGATCTTTATTATATCAAATAACACACATTTTAATTAATTATAAACACAATTTATTAATAATTTTTACCTATGTAGTTTGAAAATTTTATAACAGCGAGCATATTCACGGGTATAGCCTTTGCGTATTTAAATCATCGAAAAAATATATATCGTCCATTTTCCAACATATGGACGATACATTTTTTCGGTGATTCTAAAAGGTCAACTACTTTAATATAAAATGGTTATTATAAAAGGAGATTGTAGTCTTAACTTTCCTTTCGTAATAAGGATGACCGTCAAAATTAAAGAGTACCTATAGGTTTTATGCTAAAATTTAAATGAAAGATTTTGCATAATATTTTCAATTTAACTGTTACAATTTTGTCTTTTACTATCAATATTTTTAATATTTCATGTACAAATAAGCCTATATTTTAATTTCGATCGCTATGCATTTTCATGAAAATTGCGCAGTAGTTTTTTTTAGTATTATTAGTTCGGACTGCTAGTGTTCAAATTAAAAGAAGATATTTTTTTTTATTATTAATAGGTAAGTTTTAAGATCGAAAATACTAAAAAAATCAGTAATTACATTTTTACTTTTAGAAGATTCACATTTCATATATTATGACGAAACCGGCGGCGTGTCAAAGAATCAAAAGTTCAACGACATGTGAGTGTGACATCTGCCAACACGCACTTGGCCAGCGTGGTGGATTATGGCATAAGATATAATTTCTATCTAATAGTAGATGTAACTACATATTTACTATTTAGTAATCTGTTGTAATACTATCATTCAAAAAAGCTTACGTCGTGCAATATATTATTTATTATTTTTGCATTTTAATTTAAAATTAAAATTCCTACAAAAGTTATACCGAAAAAATAATAATATGACTTAAGCATTAAGCATATCTTATAGGAACTATTAAATATCAATTCTAACTAATTAAATTGAAAATCAATAAAAAAATTAAAACTATTAAATATCAATTCTAACTAATTAAATTCTTTCTTAAAAAATATCGTATTAGCAGATTTCAGACCCTTAGAATTCCTATGGGATTTCTGGGATAAAAAGTTGCCTATATTTTATTCTGGGTCTTCAGCTACCTACACACCTAATTTCATTGTAATCGGTTCAGTATAATTTGCGTGAAAGAGAAACAAACATCCACCTTCACAAACTTTCATATTATATTAGTAGGATAAAAATTTCAACACTTATATTTTCAAAGCCTTAATTCAATTTATTACTTTTCAATTATATACACAGATGATTAGATATGTATTCACACTACAATCGATACCCTCTTCTCCACAGTCGGTTAAACATAAAAATGGCCTAATTTCGCACAAAGTACTGCGATGGGAAAGGTTAATAAATATTATGAAGTATATCTGAGAATCTTGTTGCGGCCACATTGACGTAACTTAATCGTAGCAATATTGTGAGTGTGTGAACGGTTTTGATACTTGAAAAACTTACGCATAAATTCTCATATTATCGTACTTACAAATTTTATAAAGCTATTATTTGGTAGAATTACCCAAAGGCGCTTTCTATAAGTATAGGCTACGTAATAACTGACAAGTAACATCTGCTAAAATATTCTTAATTTGAGCGAAGTCGTGGCATAACTACTATAAAATTATAATTACAATTTATATTTTAATGAGAAAAAATATATAAAGTAGAATAGATTTAGATCTTTTACAGTTTGTATATAATTATTTTAATCTAAGTGCACTGGCAATTACATAACTAAGAAATGTGTATAATGTGACACTAATATTTTTTATACACGATCACATATTTTTAATTAAAAACACAGAATTTAGATCAAATAAAAAATTCCAAAATTCAACATATTTCATCACAAAAAATCACACTATAAAAAGTAAAGTATCAAGACGCGTCCATCGCTCGCAGTTGCAGACGCGCTGGACAAATCGCTGTGGGAACTGAGCTGGTGATTGTGCGACCTTGGCACATTGTCTTCAAATGTTTATATAACACCCTGTATATTGGTATATACTAAATATAGGGGGCGGTGTGATGTTTCGTTTGTACCCCCTGTATATACTGAATCACTATTACTACATCGTATAAAACAGTCTCTTTCTCTGTCTCTATGTATGCTTAAATCTTTAAAACTACGCAATGGATTTTAAAGCGGTTTTTTTAAAGATAATGTGGTTCTCGGGGAAGGTTAAAGTATATAATTTATTTGAAAGAAAAAAGACAAAGCGGGTGAGGCCGCGGTCGGAAACCTAGTATTGAATATTGTGCCACCTTGCTACGTTCTCTTCGTATGCTATGTATATACATACACTAAATAAGCACCCTGCCCCCCTAGTCAAGTGGCTTTCTGTTAGCGTAGCGTTCAATAGAATAGACTACGAATGTATGAGATTGACGTAAGCTGTAGATAAACTAACTACATTCGTAGTCTATTCTATGGGCTGTTTACCGAATTACTGAGAATAAACTGCATTTGTATAACATCCTATACTTAGTACTAGCTGTGCTCCGCGGTTTCACCCGCATTGCTCCGCTCATGTTGGTCTTAGGGTGATGATAGACATAACCTTCCTATAACCTTCCTCGATAAATATCTATCTAACACCGAAAGAATTTTTCAAATCGGACCAGTAGTTCGTGAGATTAGCGCATTCAAATAAACAAACAAACTCTTCAGCTTTATAATATAATATGCTGAATATTGGCAACTGTATTTATTTAATTGTTCAGATTTTTATAACCCCCTGTATAAGTGAAGAAATATGGAGAACGGTGTAATGTTTTGTTTTTTTCATTACATTTTGATCATATTTTTGTTTGAAATTGTAATGAAGTATATATTTTATGATGTATAACATAACGATGTATAATTAAATACATTTTGTTATAATGAAAGTGACCAAATATATTGGGCGGAGCAGATATTATAGGTACCATGGACTTATACTTAAGTCTAAGTTAAGTCTCATGACTTTAATAATATTATTTTTGCCTATTTATTCTTTTTTATTTACACAACATCCTGTAGCTCGTAGATGACCAAAATAACATATTATTAGCCCGCCCTCTATAAGGTCAGTTTTCAAGTGCAACTATTAAAATTGACATTTTACTATTTCGTTATAAATTAAGCATGGTTTGTGACTTTGAAAAGGAAGTTGCAGGCATACTCTATTTATAATAAAAAAAATGTATGCGTGTACGAGTGTACGAGAGTACACACGTAAGAAGTGAAACTTCTTTATGACCTTAAAAATGTCACGAGTATGGCGTAACGCAAAAATGTCACGCGTACGGCGTAACGCAAAAATGTCACGCGTACGGCGTAACGCAAAAATGTTACACTAAATTTTTGTCCAACCCCGATAAAGAAGTTTCACTTCAATAAAAAATAATTCCATCAATTTTAAGATAATTATTAAGATTTTCCATTTCCCCACAGTCGTTATTTCACAATATCTAATTATAACTAGCGGTCCGCCTCGACTTCGCCCGTGGTAGATGTTTTTTCTCCATATAAGAAACATCCTATCAACTTCAAGGAATATTATTAGAAAAGAATTAATGAAATCGGTTCAGCAGTTTTCAAGTTTTGCTTTTATAGCAACAGAAGTATATTATATAGATATGTATATAAAATTCTCGTGTCGCAGTGTTTGTAGTAAATTTCCTCAAAAGCTTGACCGATTCGGATGTATGTCGGGTAGGTCTGAGAATCTATTCATATTATACCTACTTATCATCTATTTTTCATACCCATCTATACTAATGTGCTAATATTATAAAGAGGAAAGGTTTGTAATTATGTATGTTTGTATGGTTTTCACGCATAAACTACTGGACCGATTTCAAAAATTCTTTCACCATTAGAAAGCTGCATCTTCACTGAGCAACATAGGCTATATTGCGTTTTCAAAAAATTAGAGATCCTTACCAAAAATGCAATAATGTAACCCAAGGTGTAAAAAATTCCTTAATAAAAATTCTGTCATCGCGTGCGCTGCGGAATCTATTCCTTGAAGTACGAGGATGGTTCTTATGAAAAAATCGTAAACATGTAGGTACCACGGGCGAAGCCGGGGCGGACCTAGCGGTCCGGTAAGTGATCAGAGTAAGGCAAAACTACGTTTGCCTCCACAGTCCACATAATATTTAATAAATTAAGTAATGTAATAGGAAATGTAATATATAATGTGAAATGAATTACATTTTCAACCTGAATTGGACTTTGATTTACTATCACTTAACATCAACATATTCACTTAATACTTAAAGAACACTTATATACTCTACACTATTCAAACTCAAACATTTATTTATTCAATTAAACTTCTTCTAAACATTTCAAAATCGCTTCAGCATTTCGCTTCGCTTCGTCAAATTCAAATTACATTTATTTGCAAGAATGTAGTTACAAAAATAGGTGTTGATATTACCTACAATCTATTACTATATACATAATACACTAACTTACAGCCCGCAGCTTCGCCCGCTTTGTCTAAAACCTAATAAATTATATACTAAAACCTTCCTCTTGAATCACTCTATCTATTGAAAAAAACCGCATCAAAATCCGTTGCGTAGTTTTAAAGATTTAAGCATAGGTACAAAAGGACATAGAAACAGAGAAAGCGACTTTGTTTTATACTATGTAGTGTTTCTACCCACCATCTGGGTGTGAAAATCATAACATATTTTTACCATTTACCACCGATTCGGAAAGCAGTATCTATGGAGAAGAACCGGCAAGAAACTCAGTAGAAAACACTACTTATACACCTATACTCATAAATTTTAACGATATTATATTATTTAGCTGTAAACAATACTCTCTTTTTTCACGGTAGTCGGATACACACGTAACAGGGACTATTAAATAATATTTATTATTAGCAATCATTACATCAAATTACTGAATAATTTAATAATTGTGAGATTCTCAGTAAATAAATGGAATACTTGTCATTTCATTCATTTAGCTATCGGAGAAACAATGAAATTATAAATATGTGGAAGCGGTCGTGTGCACGCTTTTTAACTGACTGTGGCATGGAGGGTAATGGTTTTCAAGTATATGCCTTTACTATTTACAAGATTTCCGCCCGCGTTTTCAAAGGAAAACCCGCATAGTTCCCGTTCCCGTGGGATTTCCGGGATAAAACTTATCCTTTGTGTTAATCCAATTTACCCTCTATATGTGTGCTAAATTCCATTGTTATCGATTCAGTAGAATTTGCGTGAAAGAGTAACAAACACACACACACACACATCCTCACAAACTTAATTTCGCATTTATAATATAAGTAGGATTACTTATCCAAAATTTCAAATATTAAACATTCCTCGAGGACAACTCTAGCTATTAAAAAGCTCTTTATTTATAAAACCGAATCAATATTCGATGCGTTTAAAGATCTAAGCATATACAAGACATACAGACATGCAGAATGTTATATAGACATAGATTACAGCTTGCATTAGCATATAGGCTACTTTTTACCGAGTAAAACCGCAGTCTCCAACTAGTTTATAATGAAGAGGTTGTTCTTGAACGCTTTAACATGTTCTTATTTTCTTGTATCGGTAATATAGTTATTAATAACTTGCTTTCCGCCCGCGTTTTCAAAGAAAAACCCGTATAGTTCCCGTTCCCATGGGATTTCCGGGATAAAACCTATCTTATGTGTTAATCCAAGTTACCCTCTATATGTGTGCTAAATTTCATTGTAATCGTTTCAGTAGTATTTGCGTGAAAGAGATATATGAATTTGATTTTCTAATTAAATAATGTTATGATGGAGAATCTATATCTATATAATTACTAGCGGTCCGCCCCGGCTTCGCCCGTGGTACATAATTATGAAAAATAGATGTTGGCCGATTCTCAGACTTACCCGATATGCACAGAAAATTTCATGAGAATCGGTCCACCCGTTTCGGAGGAGTATGCAGACTAACATTGTGACACGAGAATTTTATATATAAGATAAGATAAAAGAAAGTCGTGTTAGTTACTCCACTTATAACTCAAGATCGGCTGAACCGATTTAGCTGAAAATTAGCAGAGAGGTAGTTTAGAGCCAGGAGAAGGACATAGGATACTAAATATGTACCACGGGCGAAGCCGGGGCTGACCACTAGTATATGTATATAAGTGAAACCCGTTACGCGTTGTCACGACATCACGTGTGAACGGCTGAACCGATTTCGATAATTCTTTTTTTATCATATTCCTTGAAGTACGAGGATGGTTCTTATGTAGAGAAAACGTAAGTATACGTACCACGGGCGAAGCCGGGGCGGACCGCTAGTATATTATAATAGTACTACAATTAATATACTACAATACTAGTAATAGTACCAAGTTAATTTTAACGTCTATTTTTAAAACAATTTGAAAGGAAAAGTCACTATAGAGAGGGAAAACCTCACGCAAAGACTATGTTTTTACGATGGCATAATTACTGTTAGAAATCTCTATTTACTATTTTTTCACGCAATAATTTTATGAACGTGATCATGGATTGACATGTGGATCGGAAATTAGTGTGAAACTGATGTATCGATTCTTATAGAAATTGTGTTGCGTGTATGGAATTTTTGTTAAAATAAACACAGGAATAGTTTAGTGTTTTTTAATAAAAAAACTAAAAAAGTATGTTCATTTATTTCTGTTCTCATTTACCTTTTATCTCATTATTATTTAATTTTAATACAAAACTTGTAATCCTTCAATTGGGCTTGTAATTCAATATATTATTGGTGTAATGGTGTAAGTTTGTCCGTATGTTTGTGATAAACTTCATCGCGATAATTTTTCATACATTTAATTCAGTATAGCTAAGTAAATCTTATATATAAAAATGAATCGCAAAATGTGTTGGTAAGCGCATAACTCGAGAACGGCTGAACCGATTTCGATAATTCTTTTTTTATTATATTCCTTGAAGTACGAGGATGGTTATTATGTAGAGAAAACGTAAATATGTACCACGGGCGAAGCCGGGGCGGACCGCTAGTATTAAATTAAAAATATGCACCGATGTTTTAATTATTTACATTTAGTTTTATTTATCATCCATACTAATATTATAAATGCGAAAGTAACTCTGTCTGTCTGTCTGTTACTCAATCACGCCTAAGCTACTGAACCAATTTGCATGAAATTTGGTATGGAGATAATATTTTGATACCCGAGAAAGGACATAGGCTACTTTTTATTGCGAAATATGTACCACGGGCGAAGCCGGGGTGGACCGCTAGTCTTATATATAAAAATGAATCGCAAAATGTGTTGGTAAGCGCATAACTCGAGAACGGCTGAACCGATTTCGATGATTATTTTTTTATTATATTCCTTGAACTACGAGGATGGTTCTTATGTAGAGAAAACGTAAACATGCACCACGGGCGAAGCCGGGGCGGACCGCTAGTCTATAATAAATAATTTCCGCCCGCTCCTACGTCTAAAACCTAATAAATTATATACGTACTAAGACCTTCCTCTTAAATCACTCTCTCTAAATAAAATAGCTCAATTCGAATCACAAGAACCATTATGATTTGTATATGGGTCACTTTCAACTTTATAAATATTATTTTCATTTAACCACGCGAGCGAAGTCGTGAGTAATTCTAGTTGTTTATAATTTATTGCGCCTTCTATAAAGAAGTGCCTATTATGCATGGATTCAATTTTGCTATTGTATCAAGCTGGCGTTACACATTTAAGATTAGATTTAAATATATTTTCATAACTACTGTATAGTAACAAAGTGGTGATTTCTTGCAGTGGAAACCAGGTGATAAAATCTTCATTTTTTTCATTAGCTAAAACGAACGACAGGAAAAACGAATGTCAAAAAGTGTCAGATAGCCTATCAGCCACTAAACAACACGTCGCCGAAACTGTCTCCTCAAGCTTAAAATTAACGGAAAAAAATCGTGTCAAAAAATATCGGATAGTCTATCACAAAGTATCAGTTACTCTTGGCACTAAATTTAAACTAAACAGCCTAAATAAAACTATCAAACACATGAAATAAAACTATCAAATAGTACAACGAATCCCTACGACGGGCATCGAACCGGCACCCGCTGTCCCGTGAACCGTGTACAGCGAGAGACGCTACCGGTCTAGTGCAGTGGGGTGGAGAATACTCTACTTGTACTATAAATTATTTTGTGTGATTTATATTTTAGCTGTGTAGGTGTCAAATTGTTGTTTGTGAAAGTAAATTTTTATTCATTCTGTAATTAAATTTTTTATCTGTCTGTTTGGGTTGTAGTTAGTACCTTCAAAGTAAAATATAAAGTAGTATAGGTAATAATGTGTTTTGTATTTTTATAACATGTAACCCTGTCCTATGAAAGATAGTATTAAATGCCTCTAATCATTTAATTGTGAAGTTTTGTGTGGATGAATATTGTGTGTTACTCTTCCAAACATAAGCAGCTGATTTAATCTGTATGAGGCCAGTTTATTTTATGTTTACTTGTCCTTATTATCCGTAAATAATCTTAAGAGCTTCTACATATAAGATCTGGCAAAAAATTATCTAGTCACCAAGGCATTGGGATAAAAGTAAACTTAATCTAAGGCTTAACTAAAACTCTACATTAAAAATATAAACAAAAGTAGAGCATCATTCCCGTTTTCAACTTGCAAATTAAACACAATATCAAATAAACGCACACTAACCCAATTACAACAGGTGGGCACACACACGCACACATGTAAATCTAAATATACAGGCTGTTGTAAATAATACCCTAATTTTGGTATATTATTTTTGTGGTAGAGACGGACAAAATACATAGTAAAAGTAAATCGTTAGTTAATAGTCAATGTAGTATATGATATAATATTAAGTTGAAGTTTTCAATAAATGTATAAATGTACGGAATTATTGGTTTTAATATTGCTTTGTAAAATATTATATTATTAAGTAAAGTCAAACCATAATTTTTAAAATGTTCGTCTGGTAAAGCTCTACATAGAAATAAAGTCGTAGTTTTAAAATGTATGTTTTGGATTTCGTATTTTTAACATTAAATACAAATTATTGTCCCTAAAATGTTTATTAATAAACTGTTATTCTACAACTAAAACAGGTAAATAAAACCGAATGGCATTATCTGAAACTTAACCACCCACATTATTTAATATTTCTATGACTGTAATAACGACACCATAATATTACATTCTTAGATTACAAAATAAAATACAGATGGAGCATGTCAATCATTCAT
>CAJQZN010021255.1:0-12433 GCA_907164685.1 Colias eurytheme
CGGATAACTCAATATCGTTAAGTTAGATTGTGCGACTATGCTGCGACTGTGCTTTATAAGATGCATTAAAATATAAATTTTACACAGAAAGAGATTAATCATGGATTTTATATTTTCTTAGCATTTGGATCCTTAAATAATTGTTTCAATGGCCAATAAACAAGTTACTTCTGAAGTCACAACGTAATTATTGCAAAAATACGAGCGTAATTCCAACAAAAAATACAACTCGTGTAATTTTAAATCTCTTCATGAGTCGTAAAAATATGTTCGATGTCCTTGTTGTTCTCATTTCGTCGCATGCAAGTGAGCCGATAAATTCACAAATTTGCTGGAAACCACGAAGTTCGTTGACCTTGCGGCTCGCCGCGTCTACTCGCCAACTGTGAACGAGAGCTCTTTGCTAACCCACATATACTACTTATTAACATCTTTTTTTTAATACCCAGTTTAGAGTTGTCTGAATTATTTTGGCAAACTTTTATTTCGCTTTTGCAGGATTTGTCAGTGGGAGTGGGAGAACAAACGCAACATTGTTTTGAAAAAGAAATCATGGAGGAAAATATTAGTACTATATTTTTGGAAGTTCTTAAGCAATGCAGGAATACAAAACATTAAAACATCTTTAAAAGTAAAGTTACCTTTCATAATGCAGATAAATATTAGCCATAATATTATTTTTATCAGCTATTAAAAACATTTTAAATGTTCATTATTGTACTAAATAAACATGGTATTTTCATTTCATAACTGTTTTCCTAAAATTAAATCCCTAAATTATAATGGTTGGATATTTTTATGTCTTCAATTTCATAAACAGAAAACTACCAATTACAATATCAGCATTTTCACAGTCCTTATGTTACAATTATTGCATAGCGAATAAATACGATACGAGTACTTGAAGCAAAAATATAATGGTGTCAGGCAGTGAGCTCATTGCGCCCTTGACTCGTGATGCCGCGCGGCGCCTCAACAGCGTGTCGCTGTGCACATAGTTGAATATTTTCATAAATATCCAGATATTATGTTATATTTGATTTATGATATCGTAATGGATATATTTCATTACTAAAGCTAAAATCATGTATTGAGTGGTACAAATAACATGAACATTTGTTAATAGTAAGTATATTATTATAGTATGTACCTATATTAAGTACTTTTTTCCTGTAGAACCTCCTTTTTAAACTATATCTACTTAAGATTATTATACAAACATATAGGTATATAAAAAGGTAAAAGTTAAATTAATTAGTAATTACACGAGAAATAATATAAACAACTTTTCCCGACTTTTAAAACGCTTTTACACTTTTATGCCGTATTTTCTAAAGCGCGATAAACTACTTAATAAGTTAAATGTTGTATGGGTGAGTGGAGCTTACGCCTGACTTATAAGTGGATCAAACGTGATCAAACTTTCCAATCCCAAACCAATCGTATTTGTTTGAAAATCCTCGCGTTTGCCGCGCATTAATATAATACCAACGTGGTTTACTTATGAACATTTATTATTTAAAAAAAATGTGATAGTGCGACTTAAATGTATTTATAGTTATTTTCAGCCTGATCTACTTGCATATAAGAAATAATAGTAATTATATTAATATCTAGTTGTTAAGTACTTATAATTATGTAGTGATGCAGTCTGCATTATGGAGAGTATAATCTGCCTCTATGCCTAATTTCGTGTTTATAATATTAGTAGTTTGTTTAACTCGTCACTGTTAGTCTGTATGTAAAATTTATTTTTGTGTACAATTTTCGCTGTTTAAAAAAGCTAGGCACATTTCAATATGTCAACATTCGCGCACAACCCCCGACATGATACACACCACGATTGGAGATTCTTCTCTTTGGAAATCGACTTTTTAACAGCGAATGTAGGTCAAAACATTACAACTCGGCTTCGAACTCGCTACTTTTTCGTTTCGTGTGCATTTCAAGTGCTCTAATGAAGCCGTATAGAATACTTTGGAATACTGTTAAAAGTTTAGCGTGTATAGGTCGCGTCATGTAAAAAGAGCGCTGACGGTTAAGCTGCGCATTGGCGATTTATTGGTCTATTTGGTGTTATGAGGTGGTATAAGAATAACAAATATGTGGTTGCGAAGCCACGACTCGAGAGCCTACTTCAAAAATAAAATAAGCAGCAAATAACTTTCGTGCTAAACTCGATACATGCCAAAACACACCCCATCACTTTCATCCAGCGTTCTTTTTACATGATTCGCGTTATAATTTAGTTGTAGTCTGCAAATCAATTTAACGAGCACGGTTTTGATGCAGAAAAATTACATCGATTGTTTAAAATAAAAATGCAGATTCTTAATATATTATAATAATACTCCTTATTAAGAAGTTGTAAAAAAAAACAATTGGCTAGTTTCATCGCGTAGAATACCTATTTTGTAAACTTGGTAAATTAATTCACACTGAAAAAAGTATACGATAACAATTGAATCCTTTCTTATTTAACACTTGTATCTAAAATTGCGCAGGAAATAAGGATATTTAACGACATCGGTTCCTACAATCAGAGAAACCGAACCGATACTTATCTGTAACTATCAATAGTAAAGGCAATGCTACCGAATGTCCGGCGAACGACAAACCCGTAAATGTCCACATAAAACTGTTTACGTGAACTGCTTCCATAACTTTATGTCATCAAATCGGATTGAGATTAAGTGCTGATGGGAAACTTTATTGATGTTTTGTGTTTATGTATTTCGGTCACTCGGAGCATGGCCACATCCTTGAATTGACACTGATCAAATTGAAAGCCTTCGCCAGTTGCTAGCTGCTTTTCTATTAGAAGGAAGACTTTTCGTAGTAATGATATTTCAAATCTTCTATTTGTTCGAGTACGTTCCGCAAATACATTTGTAACTACATTCCGCAAATAAAGACAATTTGATTTGGTACGTTTTTATGACACGCGGTTAAAAGTATTTAGAAAAATTAATCAGCAAATTCTAAAAAAAGGAAATGTTATTTCCTTTCGACATGACTTTTAAAATCTCCCATCTACAAATCTGATAGCAGCAGTGGTTTATTGTATGAATACTAATTACTAGAAATCCAAAAATAAGAACTATAAATAGTCCTCGTATAGAATAGTATCACTATGGATCCGAGATACCGTCAGAATCAACAAAAGTTTGAAGCAGGCCCGCGCTCAATGTATTCGCATCCTGTGGACTTAGAAGTTGAATTACTCCGTCTTCGTGGTTTGTTCAGCGCTCATCTGTACGAGTTAATATGAGCTAATTAATTCCCTCGCTATTAATTCATGCGTAAGTAAGATAATAGCGTTCGGCGTTGTTCACAAAGGGCATTGAACTCGCTCAATTTATCATCCGTATTTATCTGTCCTTGATCGCTTTTTGATTAGGAAAATGGCGTATTTAAAACTAATTGCAAGATATGGTTTGTCAAATAAAATTAGAACTTAGACATTTTGTGTTAATAATTCTTTTGACTAATTATATTATCTAATAATCTTTAATGTAGAGCTCTTCATTCGGTTGATGTATAATTACTTAAAGGTAAACGCGTGAATCACAATAGAAAGTATATTGTAAATGACGAAATTTGCATGAAAATGCTAGCTCAACTAAAATCTTCCGCCTATCTCGGAACAGTCAGAAGTGCATGAATTGAAACAAACTGGGCCCGGTATCTGCTCCAAATCGCGTATAAAGTAACAGAACAAACTGCATCGGCCGTAAATCTCCGGAGTGCGGTGATACGGCCGCATAAAGTTCACTGTAATTGGTTTCGCCGCAGTTAAGAGTACAAGTACCATAATATTTAAACGGATAATCCCAACCTGACACTAGTGACGGACTTCTCCGCTTGTTTTTAGTGCTTCGCCTTTGTTATACATCCAATTTGGAGAGATCTATCTCTTGGTTAGATACCAGCAAAAATACCGCGCTTAAATCTAAATTCATTTGTACGACTGCTTCTAACCCCTTAGTCTTAAGTATTAAGATAATTCAAAGCCAGCTTACTTAGTTAAAAGTAGTCTAGAATCTGTTATTTACGTTTTAATTAATGGACAGTGACATTGAACTAAAATAGATAAAGTATTTATATTATTAGACCTTCAGTTATTTTCGTAGCAAAGCCTATAAAAACTTTGTCTCAAAATAGACAAGTATAGTGAAATACACGTGTGCAAAGCCATGGGCGAAATGTAGTAAGCCATATAAATTATTATATACACAACATATTATTTAGATGAAATTGATATAGCACGTGCCAATCCTTCACCTCTGAAACACACTGCTCTCCATTCACACGAGACCAGAAATGTAACACCATTAACATTTACAAAGTGACGTGGCAGTGAGCACCTCTGCTGCTTGCTATATAGGTCATATCGGCAATTGGAGTGATGCATGCGCGTCTCACATACATGCTTGTGTGTGTCACGTATGTACATAGTAAAAAGAAATATGTATGTGTATGTGTGTGAGTGTGTGCGTGCGCAGATCAAACGCGCCGCTTCCTATCGCAGGAGCTTCGTATTTCAACGCTATCAACGTTTAGACGGCAGGTGATTTCGTTCAGATTATATTTTACAGCATTTGTAGGTAGTTTCCTGGAAATTATATGTGTGATGAAACGGGAATAAATCAAACTATGATATTATTTAGTTTTCGTTATTGGTACAGTGTAAATGCGTTATTAAAATATCATATTTACATCGCTAATTAACTTATTCTATGCTAGTAATTGACTTATGTATACGACTATCTATATAATATATAAAAATCTATACACGTGTTATGTGTATTCAATATTCATATTATAAGCCTATGAGCTTATTAAATTGAGCTCTATCTTTAAAAAGTTGTGAAAAGAAATAAAATGGCTTCTGTACCTATATGTCATTATTTTTTTCAAAAATAATAATATAGTATCCAATACTTTCAACAATTTTTATTCAGTAAAGGCCAATAGAACCAACAAAAAATGTTTTGATGATCTACTTGAAGACACAAACGGGATAATAGATGAGCAATGAGCATTGAGCACTCATCTAGCAAAAACTGAAATTTAACATTACTTACCAGACGCTTTAACTCTTATACTTCAACTAGTTGAACGGACAAAAGATTATAAAGTCGTAAACAAATTCTCGGCACTCCAATAAAGAATTGAGAATTTGTGAAATTGTAACAAACGAAACATTTATTTGCAAAGGAAAGAAATGTTTCTCGTCGGGTCGGAAAGGATTGTATCTTTTGATCGCGGGACCGGGCGAAATGCTTTAACATTACAATGGACATTTTAATTTCATTATTTTTTATCTGTTACATCCGATGAACGATAGCGCCGGGTTCTTATCTTATCTTTAACTGCTTGAGAATGTTTAATGCCAAGTAAACGTGTAGTAGCTATCAAAATATGTGAAAGTTGAAACACCTGGAACTTATAGAACACCAACACTACGAATAAACTAATTTCGAGAGATGATCCTAAAATATTTCGGTAACTTAAACCGCGCATTGTTCTCAAATTAGTCGGCACTAATTACACAGACTATTCGCAAGTTTCAATGAATATTGACTCATAGCAATGAGCTTGATTCTAACTTCTAATCACTGTTTCTGCTCATCACTGTTTCTAGGGAAAACCATAATAACACTCAATCTAAAATCAAATATTACTATTAATATAGTATTTGACTACCAGCCTTAATCCCTTCATCTGTTGTAGGTACATAATTCCAATGAGGCCTTGGATGCTAATTAAACTGAAAAGATTTCCATCAAAACTCTTAAGCAGAGTTAATATTTTAGAACATTGAAGTGAAATGGATCAAAACAGCATTAATATTTATCGCTCTCTCTAAACATTGGGAACTTTATAACGGCTGAGTGTAAATCCTCTCCGCTTTGCCTAAAATGTTCCTAATTGATTGATCCGATACCGGCAGAGCTCAGCAATATTAGTAATGGTCCCTTAAGCACTGTTTTCACTTATTTTATACTTTTTTATGAGTGTTCTCTCGTTTTTAATTAATTACCAACAACAATTGAATCTTACACTCGTAAAATACAAAAGATGTGCTTTAAATAATATTCCTATAAAAGAAAACGACTCATCGAGAAAAAACATAATTCGTGAATCGTTTGGTAAAGCTGTACAAAGTTATAATTCACAGATGGAGACAGGCAAATTATGTGTTACATAATAAAATGCCAACACTAATTTCGTAATAAACTCAACCGAATTATAGCAGAGAACGACAGTAAAGCGACTCCTTCCGCGTGGAGCAATAAAAGGATGATACTTAAATAAAAAGTGGGATAAAGAGAAATAATAAAAAGTAATTTTAGTATCGCATTAAATGCAACGTAAACGGAACGTAAAGCGGTGTTAAAAGCCCGTCAAACGGCGCGATTACTGCGAACAAGACGCGCGCGAATGTTAAATAGATGCCTGGGATTAGCCGAGCGAAAGGATTGTGATTGGCTATTTGTAACGTTCCATTTCACGTAATCTTGTGCTTAAAAATGTCTTCAGGGGAGGAAGTCGAGCATGATTCGGCATCAATTCGGTTACGCTTGCATGTGAGGAATTATAGACTCCACAAGGATGTTACGAAATTGTCATACCATAGATTCCTAAGAGACATTCTAATACTAGGGCAAGTCCCTTAATATTATTATAATATGAATCATAGGGTTCTTCAGGAATGCACCAACGATGCAGTAAATATTTATTTCCTATCTAAAATGCAATTACCAGCCAAATTCCCATTTATACGCACGATGAGTTAGCAATAATAATTATGTAAAGCTCCTAACGAGTTTTCGCCAAACGCCACCCCACGACACGTGTCTTGTTTACCAATTAATGTATGGAATATAATAATTAATAATAATATAGTGCTTAGAATATTCAAATTTACATTTACTTGTTATTTCATTAAAGAAATTACAAAATAATAATTCAATCAATATTAAGTTAAATATTTTACAAGCCCTTTTATCAATATTGAAGCAAAACTCTAAAGAGCATTGTACGGTGTTTTAACTAAATCATCCCTTATCAAATATTTAAAGTTCGCTCAACATGTTTGTATCGGTTTTTGTGAGACTTAATTACTTACTATGAAATTTAAATGTATTTCATTTAACATTTGACAAAGCTATTGCATGCTATGCCTTCAAGCCACACCTCCGTGCCCGTTGGAGTGAGGAGCGTGAGGTTTTTTCGTTACGGAATTTCTGGATTGGGTCCCCTCGCTCAAGGCCCGCGATAGAAGCTATGCAATAGCTTAAAGTATATATTATTAAACTAGCTTTCCGCCCGCGGCTTCGTCCGCATTTTCATAGCAAAAACCCGCATACCTCCCGTTCCGATTTCCGATTTCCGGGATAAAACCTAGCCTTTGTGTTAATCCAAGTTACCCTATATATTTGTGCTAAATTTCATTGTAATCGGTTCAATAGTATTTTACTCACACACATCCTCACAAACTTTCGCATTTATAATATTTACTAGCGACCCGCGCCGGCTTCGCACGGGTGCAATGCAGATTCTAAATACACTACAGAAAAACTGTGAACGTTGTATATAAAAATTAAAAACATAGCGGCCCGCTCCGGCTTCGCACCGTGTGTATAAAATAGATAGCCGGGCGGCCGGTACCGGTACGCTACGTCCCGCAATTTTTAAATCTTTAATATCTTCGAAAATATTCACTTAAATCATACGGTGTAAAGGGCCATATAGATCTATATTAAATGAACAATGTATTCAAGGTATTTAATTGGTTAAGGATTAATGCTGTATTAGTTGAAATCGCTTCGAAAATTAGCCATTATTTGTCGTAAAAAGTAAATGACAAAAAAAAGTTATTGTGGGTTATCCATAAGAGATAGACATATACCATCGCGGACTTTTCTGCAGACCTTTTCAATGTGTATAATACTTAGTACATTATTTTGATAAAACTCGTAGGGTTCAGCCTGCGTTTTCAATGTAAGCGGAAAAAATGTAATTTTTTACGACATCACATTAGAAACCTCAAAAATAACAGTACTTCTCCACTATTTAATGGATGTTATTATACATATAAACCTTCCTCTTGAATCACTCTATCTATTAAAAAAAACCGCATCAAAATCCGTTGCGTAGTTTCAAAGATTTAAGCGTACAAAGGGACATAGGGAAATAGGGACATAGGGACAGGGAAAGCGACTTTGTTTTATACTATGTAGTGATATGCAATATTTAACCGCTTACTTATAAGTGATAAAACTCAATTAAATCATACGAGAATAGAAAGATTAGAGAGATTTTCAGAGATTGATCGAGATCCATCATATTTCATACAATTGTTTTAGCGTAGCAGAGCTTAACTCTTCGTGGAACTGTATATTCTGATAAACATTCACGTTTATAATCCTAGCAAGAATAGAAAAAAATAATACACGGAACATACGCGATGCCACCGTCAAAGCTGTATTTTATAAAGTGTCGCAAAATGAATATTGAAATAGAGAAGGTGTATAATGCCTGGTGGAGACAAAAGGAATCGGCGAGTGTCTGTTAACACGGCGCGGTGGACGCAAGACGCTGTAGGGCGGAGTGTCAACGGCAGACCTTTAGGCTGATCATACACGAACTACTAATGGTGAAAAAGTTACACGATATTAATATAGTACTTGAATTTTACTGTTGTATCTATACTATAATATTATAAAGAGGAAAGGTTTGTGTGTATGTATGGTTTTCACGCATAAACTACTGGACCGATTTTGATGAAATTTGGCACAGATAATCTTTAAACCCTGAGAAAGAACATAGGCTACCTTTTATTGCAAAATATGTACCACGGGCGAAGCCGGGGCGGACCGCTAGTAGTAACGTAAAGATGGATAGGGTTGATACTTACATTAATAATTTATATGCTAATTTTAAATTTGGATATTTGTTAAACTAATATTAACAATTACAATTCAGTAACAATTAAATATATTATAATAGCAAGAAATTAATTGTTATTTGTATTTGTTACTTTATACGCTACCGGATACACAACATTGACCATTCAGTAGAGTGTCTATCGACCACATAATACCCCTCACTACACAAACTGAAAGTCAAGCCTCAATAATTTAATCAGCTCGACAAACGATCGCACGTACGACGCCTACAGCCTAGAGCACAAGCAATTTGCAACAAAAGCGGTGCATTCAGCATTAAACGCATCACCCACCCTTCACCTCCCCCCTCATCACCACCTCCTCTCCCCTCACCCTGCACCCCGCACCCCTCTGTACACGCTCGCGAAGTTATGACAATGCAATGAATTATACACAACAATGTTTTAACCAATCGAATTGATTTCAAGTAAGTTCCACGTACTGTAAAGTTGATAAAAATGGGAAATGTTTTCCGTTCGGGAACTGTAATTTACTTCTCCTTTTATTCAGGTGCGAACTAAATGCATTTTATTTACAATCGTGCTAGCATATTGTGAAAAAGATTCACTTTTGTGTTGTTACAATAAATATTAATGCAAGGTACACGACACACGTGCATTTTTACGTGTGTAGTACGCCCGTAAAAATTGACAAATGTCATTTCAGTAAAATGTGAAGTTATATTTAGTTAGGTAACCCGAATTACTGGTTCGACGATAAGGAGACTCATAAAAATATTAAATAGAAGTTTACACGTACATTGAATATGTGTCAACAGGATATTTGTCACAAAATTCGCTGAAAATATCATGAAATCAGCAAAGATAACACGACGACGCGATATACTTCGACATGAAACCTGAAGTGCTTCCAAAATTATACCTTTAAACTGAAAACTTAGCAAATAAACCAAGTATAAAAATATCAAAGCTACATACCATTATAGTATAAGTAGATATGTACAATAAAATTTGTTTGTGTCATCAGTCATTACACAAAAAGATCAAAATTATTTCAGCCTTTTTTGTGTGAACCTGATCATACATACTTGCAAAAATACACAAATTAAAATTAGTAATATCAGTGGGAAAGATACGAGCGGCGTTTCTTTACGAATCAGCTGGCGAGTCACAATCCATTAATAAGATTGCGGCGCTGTAAAAACGTAATGGAGACAAATGAGCACAAGAGAACCCATTTCCTCTCCAACATACGATGTTTATGATAACACCCATTTAGCCCGATTCGAACCAATGGCTGATAAAATTGGCGAATCTTTAGAAGGTTTATCCATCATGTTGATTTGCATACAGGTATTTATTACTGTTGTATTGAAAAAATGTTACGAAGCCACACACAGTTGAAAGACAACCGGCCTACCTACCATATGTGAAGGGAGTTACTGACAGAATTGGAAGAATCCTAAGACGAGCTTCAATTAAAACTATATATAAGCCGCACAAGAAGATAAACCAATTCTTGAGGCCAATTACAAGTAATATTCCTCTACAAGAAGCAGGCTTGTACAAGTTAGACTGTGACTGTGGTCTCTCATACATCGGCCAAACAAAAAGAAGCATTGCCAACCGACTGAAGGAGCACATTGCGGATATCAAGCATCGGCGTCACAAGAAATCTGCGGTATGTGAACACACACTGGACAACAACCACTTCATAAGATTCGACCAACCACAAATCCTTGCCAGAGAAAATAAATTTTTTCCAAGACTTGTGCGCGAGGCTATTGAAATTAAAAAGCACCCAAATTTCAATAGAGAAGATGGTGAAACTTTCTAACACCTGGGATCCTGTTATTAAGAATTTAAAACCCCATGTCAAACATACCAAAAGACTAGAAGACACGATCAGCCAATACTGCCAACATCCGGAAAAATACTCCACATACCAACTACGGAGGAATAGGTGGAGGTAGTTTACAAACAGTAATTTTTGAATGACCGTCAAGACGTATAACATCTCAGTCTCCCCGTGACCACGCTCGCTGTAAAGTGTTCGAAACGTCGGGAAAATAATAGAATGAATAAATCGCGTTTAAAATCCGTTAAAAAGTCTTTAATTTCTAAATGTATAATACTCGCGTGAAATCAAACATTAGAAAATGTTACTGTTATCTGTCTGAAATGTAAAGTTTCATTGTGAATAAGCATAGTTTTAGTTTTAATGCCCACTTCATTTTGCGGTAAAAGGTTTGGTTGGATAGGATTTCACTTCATACATCATCAGGCATTTACTGGCATTTTCCTTCTTAAGTAATTAACATTGCAACAATTGTATCATCCATACTAATATTATAAATGCGAAAGTAACTCTGTCTGTCTGTCTGTTACTCAATCACGCCTAAACTACTGAACCAATTTGCATGAAATTTGGTATGGAGATATTTTGATACCCGAGAAAGGACATAGGCTACCTTTTATTGCGAAATATGTACCACGGGCGAAGCCGGGGCGGACCTCTAATAATATTATAAATGCGTAAGTGTGTTTATTCGTTTTAATGTGACATGGCCATGGGTAACTTTTGACAGCGGTGAAACGACTCATACTTGCGAATTTAACATCAGGGGAATCCGCGGGCAAAGAAAAATATATGAATATTGTTTTCAATAAAAAGGATGATGATGATATTGTTCATGAAATTAATAATAATTCCATAATTCCAGGGCCCTGGTGAAAGCGCCCAACGACCGGGCGAGTTTATACGTTCGCTAGCTATGCAGATACTGAGCCATTCTGCGCTCGCGCGGCCTGTGGATAGAGAGCATAGCGTACGGGATGTGGGTGGGAATAGGTGGGTGGTTTACTTTTATCAGTCGTAAGAATTTCCAATTTTAGGAAGATTAGAAAAATGCTTTTAACAATAGTTAGGGAAATTTCGATTGACAGAAAAATTACGATAAGTCAGGAAACATTTCCATAAGTCGGGAAAATTTCTATAAGCTGGAAAATTTCCATAAGAAAGGAAAATTTCTATACGCCAGGAAAATTTCTATGAACAAGGAAAATTTCTATACGTTAGGAAAATTTCAATAAGTCAGGAAAACTTCTATAAGTCTGGAAAATTTATATAGATAAGGAAAATTTGTATAAGTCAGGAAAATGTTTATAAGCCAGGAAAATTTCTATACGCAAGGAAAATTTCCATAAGAAAGGAAAATTAAAGACAGGAAAATTTCCATAAGTCCGGAAAATTTCTATACGTCAGGAAAATTTCCATACGCCAGGAAAATTTCTATACGTGAGGAAAATTTCTCTTTGCCTCAAAAATTTCTATAAGTCAGGGAAAGTCCATAAGTCAGGAAAATTTCTATACGTCAGGAAAAATTCTATAAGCCAGGGAAATTTCTATACGTCAGGAAAATTTCTATACGCCAGGAAAATTTCTATGATAGGAAAATTTCCATAAGTCCGGATAATTTCTATACGTCAGGAAAAATTCTATAGGCCAGGAAAATT
>CAJQZN010021256.1:6700-21387 GCA_907164685.1 Colias eurytheme
CGTAAATATTATGTACCACGGGCGAAGCCGGGGCGGACCGCTAGTAGTCTATGAAAATGAATTTTATGGATAGTAAACTTTTGTTAATCTACCCATTAGTTTTTTGCTTTTTATCAGATGTTTTGTTCTTTAAAAGTAAGTTTATCTAAAAAGTTTGTTATAGTATCCGACCGAGAGGACAACTCCAGACCGAGGGGAATAGTTTTTTCTGCAATTCCACCTACATTGGCAAAGTACATGTTAGCAAAACTATAACTCTTTTCACTTGGCTCAGAATTAAACATAGGTAGGTACCTACCTATAAAATGGTCCATGTAATTCTACACCTTTTTTATAGTGGAGAATGCATTTAGGCATACCCAGGGCACTCGGGGGAAGAGCCCTGGGTTATGTCGGACTCACCCTGCGAGTGCAGGGTCCTACCGACTAAACTCCACTGTGTTCCGCCGTGCCGCTTTATTGACGGGGCCGCGGGTATTCGGTAGAACCGCGTCCGCAGACATGTAATTCTACACCTAGTAACATGCAAGTTCATAAAATAGAGATGCATCCCGGTTTGCGTATTCACTAGATATTTCAAGCCCAATATATACTTCACGTAAATAATGAAACGGCATTTATTTACGGAACATTTTGAGGTATCTATAATTAGATTATTTCATTCATGATTTTCTATATATTTTAGCGGAGTGACGCTTTGATGACGTCAGTTCTACGTAAATTGTATTCCAAACAAAGTTTAGGCGATAGACTTCAGTTTAGCGGCTGTGGACGTAAAGCGGATGAAAATAGCCTATGGTTTTTAATTTCATTGATTATTAGAATTTTGTAAATTTAATGGAAAAGGTAGTTTCTGTTGTCATCAATAAGAATGTTGTTAATGAATGAGATATGGAAGATAGAACCATAGGAATTTCATCTAGGCCTAGGGCATTGAGTCGGTCGGGTGCACCTTAACCGTAGGTACAATTATTATCTAAGATATTATATGCTCAAATATTTGACGTAATTATGTTTGCGTACCCTATTACCTCCTACAATTTTCATGTTCGCTAGTTTTTACGTTCATACAAAATTATTAGTGGGCATGTTTTATATCCAATAGGGCTTATAAAAGTTGGTAAGTGACTCACGGTCAGTGTAGTGTTTATTTTTGTTATTATCTCAAACAAAATGTTGGTTTTGCATCCCGATCTGGCATAAATCGTACTTAATTACATAAACAGTATCAAACAATACCTGTGAATTTCCAAAGTAAGAGACGTTGAAGCAATTGCCTGACCTAAATGTAGAAAGTCGACGTTTTCACTGTTCTTTGAGTTAAACTACCAAATTTACGCGTTAAATTTATGGAGGTTATACACGTGGTTAAGCGTTTATTAGAATTGTTGGTTCCGTGATATATGATCTTGATAAAATGTCGCATTATCTGCATTTCGGATTTCACTTGATTTATAAGCGATTGTTTTTGCATTGAGCGTAAATACTATAAAAATGTTAATTAAAGTGTTTGGAAGCATGAAGAAAAATAGATACAACATAACATTTTGTATAGAGAATGATGCGTTATAGTTTCAATTCACATATTTTTGCATTAAATGTCCAATAGGGTTATTAATAGTTAATATTGTTTTCCAATGCTAACAAACTGTGTTGTTTTATAAATATAATGATAATCGTATCATTATATTTATTATTTATAAAACAACACAGTTAGTATCGACTAATGTACCTATAGATTTTCAATAAGCTTACAAATAAGCATAATATTAACTCAAAAACATTTAAAAAGTTAAAAACATAACAAGTTCATATTTTGATATCGTAATTAATTCAACTCTCATGCCACAACATAGCATCATCATGCTACTTGTAGGTTTTAATTTCAAGAAGGTATTAACAGAAGCCGCGCGCATTCACGATGAAAAGAAATTCTCATGTGCATTTAATAAAGAGCTTTTTATAATTATTTGTAAATTTCAATTGTTTATACAAAAATTGTTTCATTTTTTGAATAAAACTAGCTCCGTATTTGTATCATAATAGATTCAATGATTAATGAAATGTCTAACTTAAAAAAATAAGTCTCCGTAGAGATTATACTACGATAAATATTAAATAGTCCCAAGAGATATAGACAGGTTATCGTCAGAGTTTTATTCTACTATAGAAACATAGCGCCACTTTCACGCAAAAATAACTAATGAATCTTCAAACTAATGCATCTAGTTCCACTTACACAATAAACAGTCATAACTCAAAATAAACCAGAACACAGAAAACCACAGAGTCGCGGTATTATGAAAAAAATTCACAGCAATTCGCGGCTATTCAGATTCTATTGCCACTGCCAAGGAATTCTATCATTACATAATGCGTATGTATTAAATTATTTTAGTTTTACATTATTTGTGTGAGTCAGGTTTGTTAGAATACGCTTTACTTTAAATAACAGCACCGCTTTTAGATTGTTTTGTTAAAGTCAATAGCGCGTGTTGATATTGTAATTTGTGAAGTCTTTGAGCTGATTCACGAAGCTTTTGAACAGGCTGAATAATATGGGTTGTCTGAACTTATATAACTATATAGGTATATGTATCATATAATGATATATACTCAAGTACAAATACGTGATAGGTTTTCCAATTTAGAAATGACTTTACAAGGAGAAATCTGTAGATGGTATTTTTCTGAATAAGGTTAGTCAATAAATGGGCTATCCAACACTGAAATAATTTTTCAAATCGGAACAAGCAGTTCCTGAGATTAGCGCGTTCAAGCTAACAAACAATAAACTATTCAGCTTTATAATATTAGGTTTTTAACTGTGTGTGTCAAATCAATACTATTAGTATTGATTTGACACACACAGTTAAAAACCTCTTAGTTTTTTATTCGTCTCTTTTTAAAAACAAACCCATATCAACATATTATTGTCAATTCGATCGTAAAGCACTCTCTGATGCTTCGCATCATGAGTCGTGCAAAAGTTTATTTTGTGATTAAAAAACTTTTGAACGGAAAAAGCAAACATATATGGTAAGTAAACATATTTGACGTGTCCCTTGTAATGTGTCGAATTTTATTAATTTTAACTTCAGTAAAACGGCTCAATCTTATCACATCTTATTCTCTTCCAGAAACATAAACTAGATTGTAATATGAATGTGAATTTCTCATATACCAGCACTTAAACCATTATTGGCAAAGTTTGCTTGTTATAATTCCTAAACCCTATAAAAATGGTTCAATCTAAAAAAAAAGTCTACACATATTAAACTAGCAAATATACATTTATTACCCTAAAAATAAACAACAGAAAGGTATAAAGAGAAATAGTTCAGTGACTGATGCTTTTGGTGTCTGATGTATGATCTCATGCGAAAAACAATTAGCGGAACTTTATGGTTACATTTTGTGACTCTGGTTTCCTTTTCCGGGATATGTATTTTAAACAACAGTGGGAGTTGGAAGGTATGTTTTAAAATTAAATTTTATTTATATGCGAATCATGCTCAAAATTTAAAAGTTCCAGAAATGCAATGTTTTATTCCAAAAGTTTCTCTCGCATCATTAATTGTATCATAATTTATAATTATTTATTGAAAATTGTTGGTTTGTCATCAAAGGACTATCTACCAATAGATTTTGAATGCATTGTTTCGTTTGAGGATCGATTTACTCCCAAGTAATTGAACAATAAATATTAAATAGCCGTAAGTACCTATGCTTGATGAAATGATTTTTAACTAAGAGCAAATTTTATATTGTTCCACTCGACATTAAAATACTCTCTTAATACTCTGTCATTTCCCACACATGATAATTATTAATACTGCTTCAAGACATTATGTTAACCCATAGATGGGAAATTTAGAGGACATCTTTGACTTTAGATCGCTTCCCAGTCCAGCTTCCCCCCTGGACTGGATAGAGGAAATTAAGTATGAATTTCCTGGAATAAACCGGGTTTTATGTCCAGTAGTAGTGGAAATAAAACGTAATTCGTATCACAACATTAATGTTTATTCAGCAACGTATTTGAGTGACTGCCAACGGTTTTGGGTCATGATCATGCACCGAGTTAAGTATAACTGAAAGTTTAATGGTTTGAGCTGGTGTGAATAAATCCATACTAATACATATTATAAATGCGAAAGTAACTCTGTCTGTCTGTTACTCAATCACGCCTAAACTAATGAACCAATTTGCATGCAATTTGGTATGGAGATATTTTGATACCCGAGAAAGGACATAGGCTACCTTTTATTGCGAAATATGTACCTACCACGGGCGAAGCCGGGGCGGACCACTAGTATGTGAATAAAGTATTGGGCAAGATTTTATTTAATTGGCCTGTGAGAATGGAAATATTGTTTGATGTAAGAGGTAGGTAAGGGGTAGGTTGAGGCGGTAAATGCGAGAATAAAAGGTTCGAGATTGGATGGGTGTGCAAAAATTTAAATATTTTTTTATTTATGTGTACAATAATTATAACAATCTGTAATTGTTGAAGGAAAAGTTTGATTACTAGTTACTTACCAGTCTGATTACTTTCTGGATTTTGTCATAAGTGTAAGTACCTACCTACATATTTTTGTCAGTCTTGTAGACATACATACATTAATATAATATAGAGAATTGGTATTATTTATTTTGTGCTGAAGTATTGTTTTATACTTTTTTGAGTAGGTACAACATACGTACAGAAACGGTAAAGTAATATCCCACCTCTCAGGCTCTCACTCACTTATCGAGCAATCTGCAATATATTTGACAGCTTTCAGAGCCAGCACTTTTGTCGAGAGCTTTTATAGTTCGGAAAAAGCTTTTAAATCGATATATTGCAGACTAGATTTTTATTCACTTCCGTGAAAGTGCCAATCTTATGAATAGTATGTATTATCTATACTAATATTATAAAGCGGAAGAGTTTGTTTGTTTTAACGCGCTAATCAAAGGAGATACTGGTCCGATTTGATAAATTATTTCGGTGTTAGATAGCCCATTAATCGAGGAAGGCTATACTGCCGTCCTTTAACTAGAAAGCCGTTAAGCCCACGAAGTGAGTTTCGAGTAAATGGCAAAAAACACGGAAATCGTTATTTCTTAAAAATTATGACACTTACAATAATTATTGTGAGATACATCGATCGACATTTAATTATATTATATATAAATATTAGTTTTTACCCAGAAACTGTTATAATTTATATTTAAATTCACTTTTTCTCGTTTAGTTCAGCATATAATCTGAAAATTTTAACTATTTACTGGACAAGACGGCCGTTCACATACCATAGCGACTTTTTAGCTAAGTAATTTAGTATTTTTATTTTCATTTTGTGATTTTTTTTTATTAAGTAATAAAATACTTACCTAAAACGTCGTTAAGCTACTATAACTACTTTTAAGCTATGACTTTCGTTTTAATTTAAATTTCAAAAACTTTATAATCAGCGTTTAAGGGCTTTTGGATGCTTTTG
This sequence comes from Colias eurytheme, assembly GCA_907164685.1. Classification (NCBI taxonomy): domain Eukaryota; kingdom Metazoa; phylum Arthropoda; class Insecta; order Lepidoptera; family Pieridae; genus Colias; species Colias eurytheme. The sequence continues at coordinate 12,187 of CAJQZN010021256.1, forward strand.
TACTATGATTCTATATAGTTGTACTAAATTTTAATCTTACTAATGTTAAAAATTTGCTGCTGTCTGAGGCTTTGCTCTCGGGAATTACATCCTCTAGGTCAACCAATGGAAAGGAAAAGGATCAAAAAGCTTTTAGGTTTAAGTATTAAGGATTTAAACACTATCTAAATTAATGGTTTTAGCGTCTTATTGTGAGTAACAAGTATTTTAAACTCTTTTACTAAATGACTCTTTTAAGTTTTCGATAAAATTAACCTTTATTTCTCGTCATGTTCACGTTTATTTCATTACAGTGGCTCATTAAGGGGTTAAGATTGAGATAAATCTTCTCGCTTTTCTTTTTTGGAACCGTATATTCATTTAGAATTGCAATTTTAACGTTATTTTATAAATATTCTTCTGCGAAGCCATCATACGAGTCACGGATATGTGAGTACATATAGAACCACAAACAATGTAAACATAAATCGTTTCCTGAAAAAAAAATTAAGACTTGTGCACAAGGTTTTTGAAAAAATACACCCTGGTTTCAATAGGGCTTCAAGCTCTTACATGTGGGATGCTCTTAATAAATAATGTAGAACCGCTTATCAAATGATTAGAAGACTCTTTCATCCACATTCAGAAAATATAATATACCAGAATATGTGGAAAATAGCAGGAGGTAGAAAACTTTTTATTTGCTACAATGTAAAAAATACAAATCTTAATAATCTAATACATATAAAGATAAGAAAAAATAGCAATAGTTGCAAAATGGACTCCCCGTCAGCGGGTCAAAGGTAGTGTACTCCTAACAATTTTTGTATCACCATCATGTACATTGCTTGACAGTTGATTACTAATTCCACCCAAGGGGTAAATTACATAATTAATAAATAGTTTTAAAAATTAAATAGTACAGACTGTCTTTCTTATCTTTCTCGGTTACAGAGACAAATCAGAGTCTAAACAGAGAAGTACGATTGAAAGTTCGCACTGTCGTAACCATTACCTACCAAATTTTCGTAACTTTGACTTGTTATATTTTCCGTAATTTAGCTGCTAGATTGTTTAAAACTTAGTAAACCTGATCAGAAACAATACGTCTTGTAAAAGAAAATCAAAAACAATCGGTACTCTGCTTGGGAGCGACATTATTTCATCATCACTCTCATTCCCTAAAACTGATGCATTACCAGAATCGAATAACTGCCTTTTAGCTAAAAAATGAGGGTTAGCTGCTTTGTAGCTAAGCAAAAAAGTGTTATTAGAATTTTTCCTAAATAAAATTACTTAACTAAAAAAGCGTTAAGGGCGAGTAACTGCAAATAAGGTAAGGATTTCCATTGGAATCGTTATATGAAAGCATATCATAAAGCAGTTATAGTCCTTTTGCGTCCCTATAGTCAAGTATAATCTGATAACGTACTTTTAGTCAAGTAAAAAGCTAAAAAATAATTATTAAATCTGGCGGTTAAGGTACTTTAAAGGAAATTTAGCGAATTAGTGTTGGTTAGACGCTTTCAAGTTATGGAATCGCTGAAAATTGTGTTACTTAACGGCTTACAATATTTTCATATCCCTATAACTATTAATGCTAGAGAAATGATTCTTAGACAGAAAGATAGAGAATTCTGAACTCTATCACCCTACATTTAAAACTGAAAATTGACCATTTGAGGGTTAACGGCTTTTTAGTTAAAGGACGGCAGTATAGGCTATATTAAACAATTTAAACAATTAAACAATTTATTTATTGTTCAGCATGGTGGTGTGGTCACAATCATTTGGAACTTCCCTTTTAAGTCATATAGACCTGTAGTAGGGAAGTTCCCTCTTCCTTACTGAAATATAGCTACATGCTAACAATACAACACAAACATTATTTAATTTATATGGTACTAAGTAATAATAAATGTATAAATATATTATATAAGTAATAAGTAAATAAATACAATAAATAAAATCAGAATATTTTATATTAAGATATATACAATATACATACATATATATAAATAAAATACATATATATATACATATATATAAATAAAATAGAATAATTTATATAAACAAAATCATGTCAATTTTATTTTTTTATTTTTTTACAATAGCAAATCTTCCGCATCATCATAAGTGATAGTTTTGAGCCATTTATGCACTGTTTTTTTACAGTCTGCAAAGGACATTGTGTATATATTTAGAGTTCTATTCACTTTGTTATATAATTTAATTGATTGCGAATAAAATTGTCTGGAGGCAAATAGTGTTTTATTATTTATTTGTGGTAGAACGGAGAATGGTATTCTTTTTTTTAGAATGTTTGGGTCGACTTTTATGTTTTTATGAGTTTTAAGTATACATTGCTGAATATATAGTTTTCTTACCGTAAGGACATTTGCTTCTTTATATAGGGTATCGGTTCTATATCTCTTTTTCTTATATAGCGCAATTTTAATAATAGATCTTTGTGCCCGTTCTATACTAATGAATTTTATCATCACGCTAAGACCAACAGGAGCGGAGCACTGCGGGTAAAACCGCGGGGCACAGCGTTTATAGATATGTTTACACACATACCAAGCCGCGGGACATAGCTAGCATGTTATATGTTAACTTTAGTGTTAAGTTATACAAAATCGATTATAATTTTTCTTTAATTTAACAGCAAGAAATGATTAGATATTTCAGTTATTTCACGGAGTCAAAACAAAACTCCATTTCCCTGTCGAATAATTCTAAGAATTCGTTTATATAAATTATCCAATTCTGTTTATCATGTATATTCAAATGACATTGCAGCAATGATACTAAATTAAATGAAATTTTGTATAATTTCCGCTCTGCGTCTGTTCGCGTCCATTTTGAGAACTTCAATCAAAATTTTTTGTAACAAAATACAGGATTATATTAATAATGTTATCTTAATAAGATAATTTTAATATTTAACGTTTTATAGTTGAGTAAAAAAATGCAGAAATGTAATGTTATTACTTACTAGTTTTCCACCCGCAGCTTCGCCCGCGCAGTCAAAGAAAAACCCGCATAGTTCCCGTTCCCGTGGGATTTCCGGGATAAAACCTATCCTATTTCCCAGGGTAAAAAGTAGCCTATGTCCTTTCTCGGGTATCAAAATATCTCTATACCAAATTTCATGCAAATTGGTTCAGTAATTAAGGCGTGATTGAGTAACAGACAGACAGACAGAGTTACTTTCGCATTTATAATATTAGTTGTATACGTAGTATATTATTATTAGTCTGTGATATTAGTATGGATTTGTTTAATTGTTAATGTGCATGTTTGAAAAAGGATAAGGGTACAGACTACAGTATGAGTCAGTTCTAAAATCAGGGTTGATAGGTAAGGGTGATATGTCCTAGTGTATCGATTTATTACTTGATATGCACCTACGTGTAGAGGTTATGGGGTTTTACGTTTTATGATCCATTATTTCCCCACTAATGCATAATTCATACCTATAGGTAGGTACTGTTTCATTCAGGTCTCCGACAAGTCTAATAATTAGGTATTGGTTTTTTCCTTAATATGTTATCTATTGAAAACCGTATTCGAAAGAAAAATAGGTTAAACTTGTCGGAAAGCTTAATCTACATGGTAAAAAAAATATGTCTATCTTTATATTTAAGAAGTTTTCTTGTGCCTGTCAAATAAAACATTCAATACCTACATTATATTCAAAACCATTGAAAAGTTTCACCTAAATCTTAACTTTAAACTATTAATTATATTTCATTTTTAAACCAATTTGAGCCGGTTGAAATATTTCGTTCTCAAGCTAATCCAATATTGTCGACAACGCCAAGAATCTTTCAACGAATCTCTATATAATTAAAGTTTATAAATAGAAAACATTTGTAAACAATGTACGTAAAATAAACGGGTGTTAGAAATAGAGTGTGACGTCATCACATCTGATCTATATAAGTGAAGTTGGAGATTTTCGTTTTGTGCCATTCGGTATAAAGGGCAAGGCCAATAAAATGGCGGATTTATTGAAATTTAGTATTATAAGGAAATAGTCGTAGGACAGTAGTGTTTTGAGTACCTAATGTATAGTTTTACCAGAGTTAAATCGCACAGTGGTGTTCCTAAATAAACGATTGGTCGTAAACGTGCTGTTATTTCATGCTGTTAGAACTTTCTACTAAGAAGAAATAAAAATATTAGTAAATTCGCTAAATAGATTTTAAGATTATTGTTCTAGTGTTAAGAACGATACCTTTTCGAACAGTTGATTTCTACATAAAATTCCAATCTTGATTTTCATTACAATGCAGAGCAATCCATCTCCTGTTTTACGCCTTTATCTGAATTAATACCTTCTTGCCACATACATAAATAATATTTAGACTTCGAACCAGTTAAATATTATCTCAAATTATTACTTTTAAAATCCTTGTCTATTTTCACGCCTATTTAATAGCCATAGAGTTAGTTGTAAACTTCATTAGCTAGATCCTAGATCCTAGATGCCTGATGCACTTGTGGAATACGATTGGCTTGAAGTTAGGTACTATTCCATCGTGATATGAATATAGTTTGCTAGTGGAATTCTGAATATTATATTAATACTGTATAATCAGTTAGGGAATTGTATGAATGCTAATTATACTTGTACCTATAGAGTGAAACTAATAGATGGTCCCGGATTAGCATGGCTTGAAGACCTACCTAGATTAAAAATACATAAAATATCTTACCCCTAGATTTTACTCTGGAAAAGGTCTCTTATTGTAAAAGTGTTTAATTTAGGAAACGGGATATTCTTTTAGTTTTATATCTACCTATGGGTCAAAAGTAATTAGTAATAACTAGTCTGTTTAATAAAACATACTATGTGAATGGTAGAACCCAGACAACATATAATATAGAAAAAATCATTGCGAAGCTAAACATAGGTTTCCAATATTTACAAAACAAAAATCTAAAGAATGTAGAATGCTTCTTCACGAATGATTTTTACTTGGGTCGCCTTCAAAACTCATCTGCTTGTTTATCAATTCCATCATATTGGAGAGATATGATGTAATATCACTCAATGTGTAAACATGAAGTTTTCCAATGCATATTTGCTTGCGAATATTGGAGAACTTTAAAGTTATGCTACAGATAATATACTGTATTGGTATACTGCATATTCTGACTAGGTGATGGGAGTAAAGTAATATCTATGTTTTCGTTGTATTTATAGATAAATAAAGTTTATTGTTAAAAAAAAGAATATGGTTTGTTGTTTTTGACGGCTTAAGATCAACGATAATGCTTATTAACATAACATATTTTAATTAGTTAAAATAATGATGTAATAAGGCTCATTAACATCGCGTATTTCATGTCGTTAAAATAATGGTAACAAAAATTTAGACATTTTATATTGTATTTAATAAATTAGGTAAACAGGGGTTTTTCCTTTGATGAAACAAATATACTTATACACAATAAAAGTTAGGGTTCTTTTTTTCATTTACTCAATTTGAAACCCACATTTAAAATCCGTGCAACAAACCACTTCAATTAGCAAAAGCAATAAACAAACAGTTCTATTAATAGCAAGCTAAAACGAAACGTGTAATATTTTCCAGCATTTCATACTAATCTCATCTGATATTTAATAGACCCCGGATGTAGGTCGTAGTTCAATACAGGCTAAAAATAGTATTTCCGAGGCGGGGAAGTTACCCGGATGCGTTTATTGATTTATTTACTCTGCATTTTAATATCTGTGACGCTCTAGTGTTTTGAATCTTTGCTGTAATATATGGATGGAATTGTTGTTTGAATTTGGAATTTAAAAATTTAAAATTAGAATTATTCAAAAATTCAGTAAGCTATCTTAAATGTTAGAATTGGTATATACTGCACAATACATATATTATGTTGTATAGAGCAGGCTCCAAGGAGATGTTCGTTTGCAAAATAGCGGACCTAAATCTGACTTCTGATATATAATAGACAGATGTTGCCAACCAGTTTTGTGGTCCCCTTCCCCGCACCCCGGTAATTAAATATGGCATACAAAGAAAAAAATAAAAATTTCTTAAACATGCCGTGTGGGGTATCAAATGAAAGAGCTTATTGAGTAGATCACGAATATATAGCATACTATAACATTTCTTACACTTTCTCTTAAGATTTTTTAGAAAAATTACGAAAATGCTCCATTTTTGAGTTAACTTTAAACCACTATAGATTGGAAACTCATGAATATATTTTTTAAATTATTATTTTAATCTATACAGTATATATCAGAAGTCAGATTTAGGTCCGCTATTTTTGCAAACGAACATCTCCTCGGAGCCTGCTCTAGTACGAGTAACAAATATGTATCAAAGCAACTTTATATATTTCGAAACGTCAACTACTAAAAAGGCTGAAAGCACCTGAAAGCACAGCTCTGAAAGTTTGAAGTCTTACACGATTTTGAGCTAAACAACTACGGAAGACAGTGAACTTATGAATTAAGTTTTTATAAATAAGCTTTCATAGGTACTGATGACAGTTTATTTCCAAATTAAGACAAGACTAATAGACGTAGATAATAGATATGTACTAACAAAAATTACTTACTCCCTTAATCAATTAACTCAAGACCTAAATTATAACAAAACATTTGTAATTGATATCTACATTTTTAGACCGTTATAGACAATCACATAAGACTTATCAATATGAATTCTTACAGACTTGAGAAATAATTACAATTAATGAAATAGCTGAAGAACTGAAGAAGAAAATGATCTAGATTGCATTTATTTCCTTTGTTCAGTTCCCGCGGAATTGGATTATTCTCGAAGCTTCGAGATCGTCTTGGGAACTATATATATTTTCTAGTCATTATTACAGTTTATATTATGCTGATTTGTAATACTGAAGAACATTCAAATAAGCTTGTTTTAATAATCCCTTTTAGAGATGTTGTCTTGCTGTAATTACAAAAAACTAATAGATTATGATTTGAAATTTGAAAAGCTCGATTGTATATTTATCGTAAAGTTGCTTTTGTTATAAATTCGTTAATTGTAACAAACATTATTTAAAGCCTGTAGCAAAATAAAATTATATTTGAAGTAACAAAAAGCTACATCTCGTAGAAAAATATTAATAAGTAAGAACCTAGGTATCAACAAACTAGGTACATGAAGACTGCCTCAAATTTCATCTTTATTCATTGAGTCGTTCTGGAGTAAAATTAATAGATAAATTTGATATAAATTACTAACATATACCTAGTAATCCCCCTTGGTCTTAAATATTACCAAATATCTTAATATACATTGTATATAAATCTCGTGTCACAATGTTTGTCCTCAAATCCTCAATGGACTCCTAAACCACTTAACCGATTATAAGTAATAAAATTCGCACACCATGTGCAGTTCGATCCAACTTGAGAGATAGGATAGTTTAAACATGTAGGTACCAAGGGCGAAGCCGGGGCGGACCGCTAGTAGTCTATAAACAGAATACTATTAAATAATTCTATAATAATTTGCAAATCAAATTAACAGCAATTACCAAATAAACCCCCCACCCTCTACCCTGGGGGGGGGAGGGTCACTATTTACCAGGAAGCAAATAGATGTAAAATCAATAACGGCCGGTGCAACGCCGCCCGTTCTACGAATATACCATTTACTTGCTCCTGTTTGTTATATATAGGGCTTGGAATTTATATATTTTTAATATGTTATTATATTTTTTTAATTATTTTATTTATATGATCTTAAGATTATAACTCTGATAGAGGAATTACGCTACGTCTGACAGACGCGGGAAATTTTCTTGTATGGAGTATTTTTTGCTATGATTCATAAAAAAATCAAATATCTGTACCTACTCAATATTATAAAGCTGAAGTTTGTTTGTTTGTTTCAACGCGCTAATCTCAGGAACTGGTCCGAATTTAAAAATTCTTTCAGTGTTAGATAGCCTATTTCTCGAGGAAGGATATGTATATAGTCTAAATATCATTAGTCATTACGCTAAGACCAACAAGAGCGGAGCCATGCGGGTGAAACCGCGAAGCGCGGCTAGTATAATATAAAAATGAATCGAAAAATGTGTTGGTAAACACATAACTCGAGAACGGCTGAACCGATTTCGTTAATTCTTTTTTTATAATATTCCTTGATGTAGATGTAGAGAAAACGTAAACATGTAACAAAGCTGGGGCGGAAGGCTAGTTAATAATAAAACATAGAATAAATAACTCGAGTTAAACGATATTCGCGCATTATTGCAATTTGCATTCTAATTGCTTGCAAACTTGAGTAAAGTTATTAATGCTGGTGAAAATGGTTTAAAGGTTGTTAACAAGAAAAGAGATAGTCCTTATAAAGTGCATTTACTTAAAAAGGTCGGTTATAAAATTACCTTAAGCAAATAAAATAATTTAATTTGTACAAATATAGTTTTGAATGCCTTTTCACTACATAGTATAAAACAAAGTCGCTTTCTCTGTCCCTATGTCCCTATATATGCTTAAATCTTTAAAACTACGCAACGGATTTTGATGCGGTTTTTTTAATAGATAGAGTGATTCAAGAGGAAGGTTTTAGAATATATTATAATTTATTATGTTTTAGACAAAGCGGGCGAAGCCGCGGGCGGAAAGCTAGTATTTTTAATAATCTGAGCTTTCAAACTGAAAGATTCATTAGATGAATGGTATAACAACTTATCCTTTTAACTTTTAAGTTTTCTATTGAGAACTCCGAGAAAAATTTTAGTTAGACTATATTAATAATTGTATTCAAAAACAATTTTGTTATTATGTATATATAAACGACATACATAGTATAATATAGATCTGCGCATCATTTATCAATAAGTAGCTATGTTTTAAAACAATGCAACTGGTAAATTTTTCAATTTGACATGAATTAGGATGTCGTGACGGAAGACATGTCAATTTTCATTTACCGTACGAGTGACGCCCCACGCAATTATGAAAATTTGATGATACCGCAATTTTTTTTACGTAAAAAGGTAAAATTTCGCTAATATGTATTTAAACAATTTCATGTATTATATAGGTTAAGTGGAACTCAATGTTTATATCCAATTTTTGTTGAGTTTTATATTAACAAGACCAGGTAAACAAATTATTGAATACCTACTTATAAGCTACCTATCTAATAAGAAAAATATGCATCTGAATTCTCAGTACAAAATAACTGTAATGCGAAATTCATACAC
>CAJQZN010021258.1:0-10823 GCA_907164685.1 Colias eurytheme
ACAGATAGCCACATCGGCAACTCCCGTGACACGTCCTTCGAGGACATGATCCGTCGCGAGACAAACGGCAAGGGTGTTGACATGGTTCTCAACTCGCTGTCTGATGACAAATTACAGGTTCGTTTTTATCACATTTTGTTTTACTGTAAAATAAATAAAAATATCCTTTATTGAATTATTATGTACATTAATGGCCGACTAAGATCCGTTAGGCAAAACGATGACTACAATAAAGATGTCATTTAAAAGAATTGATTTTACCAGACCTTTTACACACTATATTTTTAAAGGCGAGTTTTCTTGTTTAAAATTTGTATACCATTCTTTTGAAATGTTACTCTTTCTATTTTAACTTCCCGTATACAACCATTTTTTTTTAAGTGAAACTTTTATTACATCGACTCAAACTTTTTGGTCTGTGTAGCGCATGTCGCGTGACGGTCGGCTGCCGAGTAGGTATAAAGCAATGTTCGGAACCGTTCGAACAGTTTCACTTTTACCGTGGTTTCATAAAACCTCACAACATTTTTTTTTTAGTTTAACTTCTTACTTTCTTCTTTTCATTGTCTGACTATCTTCTTACCAGGCTTTTCCTTTTCAACATCTCATTATATTACTACGTTACTAATACTTACCTTTTACTAAATTTTCTTCACTAGGCGTCAGTCCGTTGCCTTGGTTACCGAGGGCGTTTCCTCGAGATCGGCAAGTTCGATATCAGCAACAACACGCCCATCGGCATGTACTTCTTCCTCAAGGAGACCTCCTTCCACGGGATCATGTTGGACTACATCTTCGACCAGAGCTTTGAGTTTAGAAAGGTTCGTTTTGTTTATTAATGCTTTTTAATTATAAAAATCTTCAATTTTTTTTAATTCTTTAAAATTATCTACATTTGTACTACATTTACGTTCACACTTTAAAATAATAAAATACTTACATAAGCAGTTATTTCATCTTCTCAAAAAAATTGAATTAACTTATTTCCAAATTAATAAGGTAATTACTACGAAGCCGTCCTATCCTTGACCTAAGGTTGCCTGGAAGAGATGGCTGTATTAGCGATAAGGCCGCCTTTTTGTACGTTTTTCTATTGTCTGTGTTTTTGTTATTATTTTTGTTTCTGGTGCAAATAAATTTATTCATTCATTCATTCACGTATGTACACAGAAGTTGCAAGAACTCCTCCTCACCGGTATCGAGAGTGGTGCAGTCCGACCGCTCACATACTGCACGTTCCAGAAGAATGAGGTGGAAACCGCCTTCAGATACATGGCTGCTGGCAAACATATTGGCAAAGTGAGATATTATGTTATCTATACAAATATTATAAAGAGGAAAGGTTTGATTTTTTGTTTGTTTGTTTGTTTGTATGAATTGAATAGACTCCGAAACTACTTGGCAGATTTGAAAAATTCTTTCACTGTTGGAAAGCTACATCATTTCTGAGTGACATAGGCTAGGTTTTATCCCGAAAATCCCACGGGAACGGGAACTATGCGGGTTTTTTTTTGAAAACGCGGGCGAAGCCGCAGGCGGAAAGCTAGTTATTAATATTGTTGAAGTGAAACTTCTTCATCGGGGTTAGAAAATAATTTAGTGTAACATTTTTTCGTTACGCGTGACATTTTTCCGTTATGCGCTTTCTTTTTCTCATCCCTACCACGCGTGATTCTACGTATTTCTGTAAAGTTTAAATTATTTTTTGAAAAAATAAGGTCATAAAGAAGTTTCACTTCTTACGTGTGTACTCTAGTACACGCGAACATTTATTTTCGTTAATATCTACTTCATTGATATTATTTAGATGATTTGGAAGAGTGAGAACTTGTTCATCATCTTTATATTTTTGAAGTGAAAACTTCTTTAGCGGCGTTGAGCACTTTTTCTGTAATGGGTATAAAATGTTAAACTCGCGTCAGGACACGTGACCTGATCGAAAAAGCGTAAGACGGATGGACATCAAACATGCTCAACGTTATTATTCAAGTTTTCACTTCTGCCGGCACTCCCGGAGTGCAACCCGTATTTTTTATTATTCATCATCGTTCATCATCATAATCACTATTCTTATCTTCATCATCATGAGAATTAAAAACAATATTTTTTTGGTTTCTAGGTAATTGTAAAGATCCGTGATGAAGAACGCACAAACCGTCCAGTTAAACCAACTACCATGCCTGTTAACGCTCTGCCTAGGTAAATCATTGATGTTTTCAATACATTATTTTTAAAGTGAAACTTTTATTACATCGTCTCAAACTTTTTGGTCTGTGTAGCGCATGTCGCGTGTATCGCAGTAGGTATACCTACTCGGCAGCCGACCGTCACGCGACATGCGCTACACAAAGCAGTGTTCGGAACCGTTCGAACAGTTTCACTTTTACCGTGGTTTTATAAAACCACACAACATTTTTTTTTATTTCATCAACAATTTTGAATGCAAGACAAATTGACGTTATTATTTTTTAAATTAACATGCAATGATATTGATATATTGGTTCGAAAAGAAATAAGAACCCTGATCTGATAATAACTATGGTAATGGATGCATTATAAGAATACGACTAAATTTTATATATTTATTTTTTAATTATAGTAAGAATTGCAAGAATCTCAATGGAATACATTGTCAATCTTTGCATGAACCAACAAAGGTTTTGATGAAATTGATATTTGTGGTTTTATGGCATTCAAATGCTTTATAAATATAGGTTTTGATTTTAAACATTCTGTTTTGTAAATCATAATTATATCTAATTGTTATTTTTTATTAAATAGTGCTTATGATTTAACTTCAGTTACAATTTTAGTTTCACTCACCTAAAACCTAAGTTTAAACTGACTGACCGGTTGGCTTGGTTGGTAGTGGCCCTGCCTTCGAAGCCAGAGGTCGTGGGTTCGATTCCCACCCGGGGCAAATATTTGTGTGATGAACATAGATGTTTGCTCTGTGTCTGGGCGTTAATTATCTATATAAGTATTTATTTAATATTAAAAAAAAAACTAAGCAACCATTTAAGTTAAACTTAACTCCCAGGTACATGTGCACAGACGACATGTGCTACGTAGTGGTTGGTGGTCTCGGGGGCTTCGGTCTTGAGCTCGCTGATTGGCTCATTTTGCGAGGAGCTAGAAAAGTGTTGTTGACTTCTAGAAGAGGGATCACTAATGGATATCAGGCGTCGAGGTTGAAGTGAGTTGTAGCATTATTAATAATTAGATTTTCGCCCGCGGCTTCGCCCGCGTTTTCAAATGAAAACCCGCATAGTTCCCGTTCCCGTGGGATTTCCGGGATAAAACCTATCCTATGTGTTAATCCAAGTTACCCTCTATATGTGTGCTAAATTTCATTGTAATCGGTTCAGTAGTTTTTACGTGAAAGAGTAACAAACATCCATACATCCATACTTACAAACTTTCGCCTTCATAATAGTATTAAGACTAGCGGTCCGCCCCGGCTTCGCCCGTGGTACATACTTCGCAATAAAAGGTAGCCTTTGTTCTTTCTCAGGGTCTAAAGATTATCTGTGCCAAATTTCATCAAAATCGGTCCAGTAGTTTATACGTGAAAACCACCAAAAAAAAATTGGTTGTCTGTAAAGTCGGTTTACTGACGATAGTTGAACGTGACAACGTCCGATTGTGCTTCTTTGTCACTCGTTCCGCGCTCTCGCTTGCACTTCAAGCCTTACATGGAACGCCTCAGAGCGAGGTAACGCCGCATGAGTCATGTTTTTTCGTGCGTGCAGCCGGCGCTATCGAATTATAAGACGTTGTCACGTCAAAAAAAACAATAAAATAAACAATTTCAATTATTTTCTCACAGAGCTTGGGCAGGATACGGAGCGGATGTCCAAATCTCAACCCACGACATCACAACAGAAGAAGGCTGTGAGCAAATGCTCAAAATGGCGAACGCCATGGGCCCAGTGGAAGCCATCTTTAATTTGGCCGTCATTTTGAAGGACTCCATCTTCCAGAATCAAACCCCGGACACTTTCAGGACGTCGTTCGGACCTAAAGCCGTGGCCACTATGCACTTGGACAAATACTCGAAGAAATTGTGCCCGAAATTGAAGTGAGTAATGTTATTTATATTCTTTTTTTCTAGAGGATTTAATGCTATAGAATTAAGTAATCATAATTAATATAGAAAAAAAACACGCATAAATTATTGTATTGTCACTTATCCATAATAAGTGTACAAAGCTTGAATAAAATTTGTCCGTTTAAGGGCCGATTTTTCAATGCTTGGTTTTAACCAAGTTTTAAGTTTTAACTTATCCGTGCAATAAAGTATTACACGATAATATTAAAATGTCACGTAAACTGTCAAATACGGGCAATTAGAATACGTTTTTAAAATGGCAGTTTTATACATTATTCGACGAATAAGTTTTAACCAAGAAATGAAAAATCGGCCTTTAAGTGGGTAAAATCGAATCTAAAGGAGTCGGTTACATTTAAACATGAAGCTAATAAAAGCGTGTTAAAAACTGATTTCTTTACAAGTTGACATGTTCTATGTTGGATTTCCTTTGACATTTTTATGAATAAAAATAGAGAAGCAAATTCTTATGATTTGGAAATTCGATGCAAGTTTCCTTTTTATAAATGTTTATGGAATACAAATGGAGAAGCCAGTTCTTTTGAAAACTAACTCTGGATGAATAAACTTACGGCTTCTAGCAGAAACTTTAGCATAGTGTAAAAGTTTGTATTAAGTACGTCTCTATTCTTTTAGTCGAAAATGTTAAAAAAATTATATTTAATTATCATTGAAGATATAATAATTATTAATTATACGTATCCCCAATATTCATTAGTTGCCCAGTTTCTCCATCTGTCTGTCTGTCCATCAGATAGCACGAAACTTCTCTGAAAATATTAAATTTTAACCACGATTCATGCAAAACTTATTCTTCTATCAAAAACAAGAAAACAATAAGTAAATACAAAAGTAAAACGATAAATCCATAACCATTGGTTAACTTATAAAACTGACGTTTTTGTAATCGTACAACCTTTGAACTCGGGCCATAAATCTCTTGTTAACAAATGTTTCTGATTTACTTGCCACGGTAACGTTCCGTTTAGGTTTAATCGCGTGTTTAACAGGTGTTTGGTTTAAGTATTTCTTATGATTTACAGCGTTTATATTTTTAGATGAAAAGTTGATAAAAATGTTTTATTTATGTCAGTCAAACTCTTGATTTCATTATTTATTTCTGAACTTAATGTTTTATTATTTTTCAGTATTTCGTAGTACCTTAACAACATTTTTAAGTTAATGCATGCGTGAATTTGCTTATTACAACACTTGATTAATTTGTATTTTAACACGAGACAATCTTTTAGTATTTTAGACGACAGTCTCTTTTTTATCGCATAGAACGTGAACGTGGAATAATTATTACAATCGACCAAACAAATCCTATTATAATAACACTAGCGGTCCGTCCCGGCTTCGCCCGTGGTACCTACATGTTTACGTTTTTTTTTTTCATAAGAACCATCCTCGTACTTCAAGGAATAGATTCCGCAGCGTACGCGATGACAGAATTTTTATTAAGGAATTTTTTACACCCTGGGTTACATTATTGCATTTTTGGTAAGGATCTCTAATTGATCTCTCTAATTTTTGAAAATGCAATATAGCCTATGTTGCTCAGTGAAGATGCAGCTTTCTAATGGTGAAAGAATTTTTGAAATCGGTCCAGTAGTTTATGCGTGAAAACTATACATACATACATACATAACTACAAACCTTTCCACTTTATAATATTAGTATAGATGTCCCTCTATGTCCACGTAAAAATTGTATAATAGATACCGTATTGAATTGCCAAAAATGAAAAAGGCACATCAAAGCCTGTATGTCTATTATACCATGAACATTGAACGTTTGACGAGCGGATGTAAAAAAACAAACAGCCATCATAGAATCAACTATATTTATTAACTTATATAGTTTTTTCCATCCGAATAAACTTTTTCATTTCGCGTCGCGAAGCTGAATTAAACTTGTTTGTACGCAAATATACAAGTTTTATAAAATCAATACAACTTCGGTTTATCAGTTCAAAGTGTGTCTATTTTTTATTCTATCTGTATTTTATTTGTACTGCAAATATTTGGAAAATCGTCAGTTATCCAAAAGTTCGATAACTTTGTTTGAACTATAACAAATTACGAAGAGTTTTTAAGCACATTTTCTTTGTTTATATTTATCGAGCCTATAAATAGACACAGATGGATAACGGAAAATTGTTTGTTTTATTTACGGAAAGTTTGTTTTTGACTATCACGGATAGTATAAAACAAAGTCGCTTTCTCTGTCCCTTCTCTTCTCTCAAACTTTAAGTAAAAATATAATCATTCATTTTCAATCAGGGACTTCGTAATATTCTCGTCCGTGTCATGCGGTCGCGGTAACGCCGGACAGACCAACTACGGCATGTCGAACTCAGTCATGGAACGTATTTGCGAGTGGCGCAAGAAGCTCGGCCTACCTGCTCTCGCTGTGCAATGGGGTGCTGTTGGTGATGTAAGTATTGCATACTACACACAAAACTACAGTAAACTACAACACACTAAACTAAATATACTGCAACTGCACTCTATACTACACAGTAGTCTGCACTTCACACTGAACTACACACGACTCAACAGAAAACTGAAACCATGAGAACCGCTTCAATTTTCTTGTCTTTTTGCCTTCCTCGACTAACTTGTCAACTGATTATTATTATTGAAGTGAAACTTCTTTATCGGGGTTGGACAAAAATTTTGTGTAACATTTTTGCGTTACGCTGTCTGTGCGTTACGCCGTACGCGTGACATTTTTGCGTTACGCCGTACGCGTGACATTTTTGCGTTACGCCGTACGCGTGACATTTTTGCGTTACGCCATACTCGTGATATTTTTAAGGTCATAAAGACGTTTCACGTTTACGTGTGTGCTCTAGTTCACGCATATATTTTTTTCGTATAAAACTTTCGTATATACATATATTTTGTATCATGATAATAAATAGTCTGTAAAAGCACTGAAATAAAATTGTGAGTAATACAAAATTTAATTATTAAATAAATTGAATAAATAAACCAATAAAATATTCAGCTCGCTACACCTCTTAGCAAAAGTTCCTTTCACAGCTCTTGAACGGTTACAATGAAGTAAGCTTTTTACTTTTATAAATGCACATATTTACAAGAGTGGAATTTAATACATTTCAATACCTTTGCATAATTAAATTTATATTATTTTAATATTAACGAAGGAGACATATTTTTATAATCAATATTTTTAAATCAATAGATGTTTTAATCGTAATCTGCTTACAACAACAAGATGTGGTGTGACATAAGTTACAGAATACGATGTCTCTTGAAATAATTAATTTACAAGTAAAAATGAGCATATAAATCTAAAAGCTATTTCCTCTTCCTTGCGAATACCTTCTCGTAATTAATTTTCACAGCCTACATTTTTCTTTATATTTAGAAATAAATTCAAAGCACACACACATAACACTTTCCCATATAGGCTCAGTAATTATCGTTAAAAAACGTAATAATTATTCGTATTCGTAGCTCCTCAAAACTCATTAGGTATAGAGCCTTTGCCGTCGTGTGACCTGAATTTATTCTTTTGTACCTAACGCGTCGCTTTGCTGCGAGTTTCAAGCGTCGCTGAGTGCTCGCTGTTTTCATGTTTAACATTTGTAAGACAAACTCTTTTAGTTGGTCTGAATCTTAAGAATAGATACGGAAAAACAGGTTATGGACTCATCTCAATACCTTTTACAACTTAGTATCAAATTATTAAAGTAATAAAATGAAAAATTATAACTATTGTACTAGAGGAAATTTTCAGCGGACCCAATCAAAATGAAACAACAATAATACATTTCTAAATATATATTTTATTTTGCATGTGCAGTATATATATTCTTGCTTTTCAGTGTTTCAGAAATCGACTTTTCAAAAATTACACACAAAATAGCACACTTAGTAAACATGCAAGATATATGCTCGAAATAGGACAACAACAATAAGGACTGTTTTATACGGCATATTTTTGCCTTC
Source organism: Colias eurytheme (assembly GCA_907164685.1). Lineage (NCBI taxonomy): Eukaryota > Metazoa > Arthropoda > Insecta > Lepidoptera > Pieridae > Colias > Colias eurytheme. The sequence goes on from CAJQZN010021258.1 coordinate 8,095, forward strand.
ACTTTGCGATTTTAGTTTGCCACATTTCCATTTTTTATTTGATTTTTCCCGTAGTAAATTAATAGTTAGTATGTGAATTTTATGTTTGCATGATGTAAATTATACCTGTATTTGTTTGTTACATTTTAAAATAATAAGTATCTAATTAATGGTTAGTTCAGCAATGTAAACAAACGTTGATAATTCTTATAATTAAATAATCTTAATATATACGTATATATAAAATGTTTGTCCTCAATGGACACCTAAACCACTTAACTGATTGCAATAAAATTCGCACACCATGTGCAATTCGATCCAACTTGAGTGATAGGATAGTTTAAACATGTAGGTACCACGGGCGAAGCCGGGGCGGACCACTAGTTAATCTATAAAATAACTATTACCACAGGTGGGTCTAGTAGCAGACATGCAGGACGATGATGTTCAGCTTGAAATCGGAGGAACTTTACAACAGCGTATCTCCTCCTGCCTGTTAGCGCTCGACAAGTTCCTGAAGCAGGATGCTGTGATCGTCTCCTCTATTGTTGTCGCTGAGAAGAAGGCGGGAGGATCTGGTTGTGGCAACATTGTGGATGCTGTAGCTCAGATCATGGGTGAGTTACGTTACTATTTTCTTTCCTGAGAGCCAGTAAAAGAGGGCTTTTCGGGCGCTTTTTTTTCAAGAGTTTGGCATATTTTGTAAGTTTTATTGTTAATTTTCAAAAATTATCGTTTTCCGTGATAGAATAACTTCACTTATTGTGCCCCTTACCTTATTATTCATTCCTTTCATACGAAATTATCTGAAATTTGACTGAATTCACGTTTCAATTAAAATATTTACAATTTAAATTATGTATCAATCTGTGTGTGTGAAATTTGTATTTGTGTTGTATGCAATAAAGATTATAAATAAATAAATAAATAAATATCAACTTGCATTTTCCCGAATTCTGTTATCGAAATTTCCACTAATATTATTGCAATCAATCTGTTGCTAAATTCTGAGAAATACAATATAATGATTACTTGCATACTCCAATAAATGTACAATTTCCTTACTGAAAACGTTAACCTTATGAAGGAAATTCCTTAACAATTAATGAAATTGACCACCAATATAATAAACATTTTACCCAAAGGTATCAAGGATCTCAAGACAGTATCTCAGCAAGTGTCTCTCGCCGAACTGGGTATGGACAGTATGATGGCGGTGGAAATCAAACAGACGCTCGAGAGAGAGTTCGAGATCTTCCTCACAGCACAGGATATTAGAACTTTGACGTTCGCCAGGTAAGTGATTTATATGAGATAAGAAATACATTTAATATAGGTATAGATTACTATCAAATAGATGTACGTACAGGATTAATTTGAATATTTTAGGATATATTATTTTTGGACAACTTTAAATTGTAAATAATATTTTTTTTAATTCTATTAAAACCTTTTCAATAATTATATTCTCAGTTTTCTGTGTTAGGCTTAATAACAATCGATAATCAAAACACAATACTGAACATATATAGATGACCTTTTGTTACTTTTTTCATTGACCTCAAACACGATTATCGAAATATGGAAAATTCCTATAACTTTTCCATCCATATATTCTTTACTATCGAAAGCATCTCTTACCCTGATCCTTATCCTTAGCCAGAATCAATAGTACAGATGGTGGTGGAAGGTTGAAAATTAGAAGTAATAAATTCAAATTCAAATTAACTGTTCTATTATTTACTATTAAAACATTTATTGACGTGACAACGTCTTATAATTCGATAGAGCCGGCTGCACGCACAAAAAAACATGACTCATGCGGCGTTACCTCGCTCTGAGGCGTTCCATGTAAGGCTTGAAGTGCGAGCGAGAGCGCGGAACGAGCGACAAAGAAGCATAATCGGACGTTGTCACGTTCAACTATCGTCAGTTAACCGACTTTACAGACAACCAATTTTTTTTACAGGCTAGTAGAACTAACAGCACAACGTGAAGCAGCAGCATCCACCTCAGTGTCCGCAGTCCCAGTGGCCGCTGAGGGTGGAGTTGGTCTGCGGGTGCTGATCAGGAACTTCGGGGATGAGAAGGTGGCTAGCGAGCCGCTGGTCTACATGCCCACTATGGTCAGCGATGGCACTGAGGTAAGGAATATGGCATGATAATATTGAAGTATTTGTAAATGGAATGTAGGGAAGAGGGAATATATCAATTTTTTACCCGGATCTTTGTTATTTAAACTTTTATTTTCAAACCAATGCCATACTTTTTTTCATAAAAAAAAAACTTAATCTTTTTTTACTTAATTATTTTATTTTTGTGGGTGCATAAGGTTATTTCAACAACTTTAGAATTTGTGAAAGCATTTGATTACGTTGACGTAACATATCGTTTAAAATGCAATTATAATCGAATTTCATGAAATGCATCATATTATTATAATTATTTCCGTTTCTTTTTTGATTAAAATACCTTTTAAACAAACTAGTTTCCGTAATATTCAACATTCTGTCATCCATAGGTCAATGGGTTTCCAGGGATCCATCCTTGGTCCACTTTTTTACACTTTTTTTACACTTTTTTTTGTTTTGCCCTAGAACGAGATAACAATAAACGACGAAGAGCGCGTAATATTCATGGTGCCCGGTTTGGAGGGCTGTGCGTCTGCACTAGAGCCGCTGTGCAAGAGACTGCGCTTGAGAGTGTGCGTGCTGCAGCTCGCCGGCGACGCGCCCAGCCAGGAGCTGGAG
>CAJQZN010021263.1:3943-14187 GCA_907164685.1 Colias eurytheme
TTTCATGGTTTTTGGGGTAGCTATTAACGAATATGAGGTCAAAACTAAAATCCAAGATGGCGCCGACAAAAAATTTACATCTTTTCGTCATGGGTGTCATTTTCATGGTTTTTGGGGTAGCTATTAAACAATATGAGGTCAAAATTAAAATTCAAGATGGCGCCGACGAAAATTTTACACATTTTCGTCATGGGTGTCATTTTCATGGTTATTGGGGTAGCTATTAACCAATATGAGGTCAAAACTAAAATCCAAGATGGCGCCGACGAAAATTTTACATATTTTCGTCATGGGTGTCATTTTCATGGTTATTTTGTTCTCTTACGCTTGAGTATGCTCAGGAATAGAACCCTTTCATTTTTCAGGGTCTGATTCGATGTGGTTTAATTGTTATTAAATAAACAAAAATAATAATTAATAAATAATTATTAAAAAAAAATTATGAGGCGTGCACTTTTGGATTTTCCAAACTATTTTTAAATGCTTTCATGCATTTTTCTAAATGTTTCAAAATATGACATCCCCAGTCGCTGAACTGATAACTGGCCAAGGTTGAAAATAAGATAGGTATTTTATCAACCGTACATAGATAGCGGCATGATAAAATTATTGCTTATGTGAATGAAGTCGCTGCTTAGATTTAAATAAATATCGACATATTTTTTGTATTTTTTAAACAAGTTTATCTCACTACATTTTATTTATACCTATACCTAAATCCAAGCGGATACAAATAATAAAGTAGTAAAAGTTATTTAAATCTGTAAACCGTAAGTTTGGCCGTTATTGAATTTACCTATACAGGGTGTCCCACTGTTGGTATACTAAGCTCAAAGGAGGTTATAGTTTTGCATACGCTGAGTACGTAAAAAAGAATTAAAAAATTCCAGACGCATTTTTTTTTCAAATAGATGAATTCTTAAAACTCTATGTGTACACCCATAACAAGCGAGCCGCCCAACTTTGCCACCAGCACGTGAGCTATCGTTTAAGATTATGTTTTCATAGATAAAATGCTCATATTAGAGAAGCTGTATATGCCGGCTGCGCGAAGCTAGAGAAGAAAACATGGATTTTCAGGAAAAATTTAGCAAAAAATTTTGGACGTAATTTTTTTTAAAAGTATTTTTTACGTGATCAGTGTATGAAAAACTACAAGTTCCTTCGCGCTTAGTATACCAATAGTGGGACACCCTGTATAATAAGGTACTAACAAAAACAAGATGTACAGTTTAGATAATAGTTAAAAAAATGACTCAAATGACAAGCGATTTAATTTATTAAAAATAGTCAGAGCATTTTTAAGACCTCATTGTAAATAAATAAATTATTTAATGTTGATTTTTCGAGCACAACAGGTATTATATAAAAAGGCTATCAGATAAAAGTAGAGGTAAAGTAAAGGTTTTATAAGTAAATAATTTAAATATTATTAATTGATTTTTTGACACAAATAAAGATACGAATCGTTAGAACGAATTTTATTTCAAAATTATTTCTTTTAAGAAAACTTTATTATTAATAAAACAAACAAATTATTAAGTACCTAGTAGGTTTAATTTTTAATAATTAATAGTAATTCAAAAGTGCAATAAAATACAGATGCATATCTATCATTGTAATTAATGAACGCTGATGTTTATCGATGTCGAAACAAACCTAGTTAATTTATATTAGTTATTAAATCATTCGGATAATTTGTATACAAATAAATGAAATGGCTGTATAGTTTAAGATATATGCCAATTAATCTCATTCTTTGATGTTAAAAGTAATTTTAAATCATTTTTAAATTAATATTCAATGCTATTTTATTATTATTTATTACTAGCGGTCCGCCCCGAGTGGCCCCGACTTCACCCGTGGTACATATTTCGCAATAAAAGGTAGCCTATGTTCTTTCTCAGGGTCTAAAGATTATCTGTGCCAAATTTTATCAAAATCGGTCCAGTAGTTTATGCGTGAAAACCATACATACATACATACATACAAATCTTTCCTCTTTATAATATTAGTATAGAAGTATAGATATATAGATTAATAATAAGAAGCAACGTTATTATAATAATATTTGTAAACATATATTGGATTCTATAATTAGATTCAGTGGTAAATGATAGGATACAACGAAACGCATACATAATATCACTTCATAGTATCGATGGACGGTTTGTAATTTAATCAATGAAACGTCTGGGACAGGGCATTCGGTGCACTCACACGAACAAACAACGAATTCATCGTACGCACACTGATAAAATTCGTTAGGTCGTGTGGGTCGTATGAAAGGTCTAGAACATGCAGGAACACAAACATAGCGCCCGACGCCGCGAAGGTTCGAGATGTTTCCATTCGCTACTAGATGGCGCCCCAGCAGCTATATATAAACCGCGCCGGCCGGCAAACCGGCAAGTATTATTTGGAAAGCGATACAGAAAGCGACTTGGTGCGAAAGCACTGCGATTATACTGTAAAGTAATCACTCAACTCAGTTACAAAAGCGACAAAATGTCTCTTCTACCATTCATCCTTGGCTATAATGAACATCCCCACCGCATCCTAGACCAGGACTTCGGTTTGGCGCTGACTCCTGATGATTTGCTGACGGCGGCCGTCGCTCCTATGCTCTCCCGGGACTACTACCGGCCCTGGCGCCAGTTGGCTGCTGCCGCGCGAGACGTCGGTTCCACTATCAAGTCCGACAAAGAAAAGTTCCAAGTCAATTTGGACGTTCAGCACTTTTCGCCAGAGGAGATTACAGTGAAGACCGCCGATGGTTACATCGTGGTCGAGGGAAAGCATGAAGAGAAAAAGGATGAGCACGGATTTATTTCACGGCAGTTCATCCGGCGCTACGCCCTGCCTGAAGGCTGCGACCCAGAAACTGTTGAATCTCGACTTTCATCTGATGGTGTGTTGACGGTTATCGCTCCGAGGACTGCTCCAGCTTTGAAGAACGAGAGATCGGTGCCGATCGCACAAACTGGACCAGTTAGGAAGGAGATCAAGGATCAGACGTCACAGGCCAGCGCTAATGGAGAGAAATAACTTTAAATATTTAGGTGTAAAATCTTGTGGTGTTATAATTTTTTTTGCAAGACTGATTATGTATTCTCAGTATTAATTATTATATTATGTTTGTACTTATGAAACGCTTAATAAACGATTATCATTTTTTGTAAAGTTAAAATTGTATTTTTATTTCCCCACTAACTAGTTAGTTACCTAGAAAACAAATAATAATATTATTATATATTTAATTTATTGATAAAACATACATAGTTACCGTAACACAAAAGATTCATATCAAAATTATTGAGGTGATGCTAAAATAATTAATATCATCTACATTCGTAAACAGTAAATAATTAGAGGTATTATAATTTAATCTGACTCAATTCTATGATAACTCTCACACAACTAGCTTCCGCCCGCGTGGTGTTTTTATAAAAGGTAGCCTTTTTTCTTTCTCAGGGTCTAAAGATTGTCTGTGCCAAGTTTAATAAAAATCGGTTGAGAGCGTAACAGACAGACAGACAGAGTTACTTTCGCATTTATAATATTAGTAGGGATTAAATATGTGTTAAAAAAATTATGTTTTATTAAATTTTAAATATAGCATGTAGGTATATAAGTTAATTATTGTGTCGATAGTTTATGCGCCAAACGAAGACGTAACTATTTGATTTTCGCTTAGATATAATATTATATGTATTGTAAAAGCTTTATTTATCGGTATCCCTTTGGAATTGAGCCAAAGGATCTATACATAATTTATTTGATATTTATCTTGGGCTTCTCAAGCTAAGTTGTATTATATTATGTCATTATGTGGTATATAGTGTGGTTATTACCAGTCTATAGTACATTGTACAAGGATTACTTTGTAAGAAATAAAACAACAACCTTCTAAATATTGGTATATTTTCAAAAATATCATATTACATGACCTGCATATCTATTTACAAAAATAAAAACATAACTTAATATAATATTTCAATAGAGCTGCGTTGAATACAATTACATAAAATCTACAAGTCGAGCCGTGTGCGCGGTACTACCTATTATATATTTACAATAGCGAGCACTTTTTGTCAAAAACATTCGTTTATAAACTAAAGAATACAAGCAAAGATGTGTTGTTTAAGAATATTTTATAGATAGTAAGATATAGTTTTAAACACGCGTAAAAATTGATATCATTCCGTACATACGAAAAAATATTAATATGAACTTATTTGAAATGCCTTTTCTCAAAATTCTTTTTAAAATTTACCCAAAAACACATGTATACAAATAGTATTTTATTGTTCCTTTTCAATGATTTTTTTCAGAAACGGTCTATTTTATCTTTTTAATATTTTTTGATATTAAAAAAAAAAGATTACCTATAGAAAAATTGGCAGTTGATCCGTTCGTGTTACAACTTAGTCAAAATTGGCAGCAGATTTAAAGACTAGAAATACATAGATTCTACAATATCTGTGGCAACTATAACAAAAAAAAAAAATCGACCATCGACAAAAATTCGAATTCCGCAGAGCACAGAATTTGAACAACGACCATAGACACTGAAACGCTTAGTTTTTTTTAATCTAATTCAGGTCATAGACACCAATCTTTTTTTTATAATTGTCATAGATACTGCACAAGAAAAAGCGCGGAAACATACATTCAATACAAGCATTGTGTTCTGTGTATTAATTTGAACTCCTAAATAACGACATTGCGTCGAATGGAACACTCCAAATCAAACTAAACATATTTACATATAGGTGGGTAAGATAGTATTTTCATCGCCAATTGAGTATTTTTTCGTAAAATTTATATTTTGTTTGATTTTTTGTGAATTTTTAGGCCAAAACGCATTCCATTACACGCAACCCCGCTGCATCGTATGAAAACTAACTTACACACTAATTTTTCATAAAAAAACTCGTAACATACCTACAGCGTACTTTTAATATAAGCTAATACACACTGTCAGTCGCACTTTTGGCCCGCTTGCATCCCGTGGTCAAGTGAACACAATTTTAAGAGATCATTTTAGAACCTTATATTTTAAACATTGGGATCTTTATGATTAAAATATCAATAGGATATACCGATATCCGAATCGGACGTTGTGCAAAAAAATTACTAGTCACAGAACTTTTTGTTTATATTAATAAAGTATAGTCAAAAGATTTGAGCATAAACTTGAGTTAGATATTTGAAGTTTGAAATAAAACATATTTTTTGTAATTTCTACCATGCATAGAAAAACGAATTTTACATTCAACTTATGATTAAACAAATACAAAACTGACATTTTTTTTGGCTTACCAATATGACACACATTTAATAGTATAAAAAGTACACTTAATACTGCATACGATCCCCCTTATACGCAAATCAACAACGATTCACGTTAATGACGCAACAAAATGGCGGCTAATCACAAAAAATAAGAAAAAAAGCCTCGATACTAATACCACAGAGATACACGCAAGCCAGTGTCCAAGAGGACGCCTGTTACGTTTGAGATATTTATAAAATATTAATTATTAAATAGACTTACGAAACTACATTATATTTACGGTTTGAAGTCGAAATAAGACAATTCTTTTTCAACTTATTTCTAACAATATATTATTTTCTGCCTTACATGTAACCTAATACTTTTGAAAGATTATTTCTTTAATTTCTTAAATAAAATAGTTTTGCATAAACACTGTATGTAGGTATTTATTCAACTTTGACAAAAAAATACCGAAAAATCATGTATATTTTATAAAAATCTCAAACGTATACATAATAATATCCTTAACAGTAATCGTCTATACATTATTATTATTTATTATAGAGTGCAACTGTGATGTTATCTCTATAAAACTATCTATTTGTGTTCCTTTACTTGTACTACCGTGATATTTGTAGACCTTTAGGCGGTAGAAAACACTAGATTTTAGTACTATAGTGGAGCCAATTTAATAGGCAACATTTGACGTCTATCAATTTTATCTTCATAGGGTGGTAACCTGCATAAAAACATCGATTAAAGTGAATTAATCGATACGGACTTGAAACATTTGTCAATCGAACTTGAAACACGTCATGTCAATAATTTATGATAATTTTTATTCCCAAGTAATCAATGCATTCGATTCTAGATGTCTGATTTCGATTTTTAGAGTAACGTCTCTGGTATTTAAAAAGAAAAAAGGTTTATTGACACAAAATTGTAGCGACGTCAGTTCTTTAAATCAGAAATTGTTTATTATGTTTAGAATGGTTTATCAGTAAAATCAAATCCTAAAATTACTTATATCGGTCATTATTATAATAAATATGTAATCGTAATTGAAAAAAGTTAAGCAAATGTGCAGTTCTAACAAAACGAAATATCATGTTATTCTATGTTGTCGTTACTAGGTTACGTTGTTGAATTTTGTTGAACTGTCAAATGTTGCCTATTAAAATGGCTCTACAATAAAACCCGTTTACATACTATAAAAGGTTTTTGACATTTCTAATCATAAAATTTCTTATTATAATATACCAACGGGATAAGACGGGTACAGACTAAATTATAGGTGATACGATCTATTTTTAAAACTGTGACATATCTATTTAAACTATTTAGACATTTAGTATAATCTGTATTCAACATCGAGACTATAGAATAGTTTTTTTTTTAATTTGCGTAAACACGATATTCTGCTATTATAATTTGTGGATTTAATAAGCTATTTTATAAAAACTTTTAAAATGGATCATGTATTTTTAAATCATAAACTGTGTAGTTGTCTCTTACTAGAAAAAACAGACACCAATTTCCTATTTTTATAGTAGATACCTAGTCTTAAAATTATCGTCAACTTTAACCGGGAAGAGTCAGAAAAAAAATAACATACAAACAATTTCATGTTAATCTTTTAAATATTCACTTCTCGTCTTTCCAATAGTAAATAATAAAAAGAATAGAAAAGACAGAACACAACATATTTATCGAAGTCTAATCAATAACTGAAAAGTGATAAAACTGAAACACGAAAGGAAACATTCAAAAACAACCTAGAAAAAATTTACGGACAAAATTTACTAAGAAACTAATTTAATTGTATGTCCGTATGTATAACATCACAGTTGCACGTTACGCTTATTTCGTACAAAACCTTAAAACTAAACCTAGCTAGATTATAAACAGTCATAAAATGGCGGTTCCGTTGACGCAAACTGAAGTTAGTTAACTAAGTTCACACTAGTTCCATCTCGCTCTTACAACGTAGAAACGACAAGGACAGGAAGATACCATTAAAAAATCGACACGTCATTTTTTATACTTTTATGTTTTGTGATAAAGAAAAATTCTTACTGTATTTATTTATTGAAATATCAATTGATTTTGTTACAAGATATGTATGTACTAACGTTGTTAGATTGAAATTCGTCAAGTAAACTGAGTCAACTGAATTCAGTCAGCGTGTACGAACTGACCACGACTAAACTAAAAATGTAAAATTCATCGAAAACTTCCGGCGTCGTGCATACTTTAGTTGTTTCATGGTTATTTACAATGCGAAATGTATTGATATAACTTCCAAATATGTTTTTTTAATAGCTCTCATGGTCACTTATTATGTATTGATTCACGTCAACTATTTTACGAATACATTTGATATAAAATTATTTCGATTGTTGCCTATTTACAAATGTTTTTCAGTACGCACGCGCCATTTGTGCTTGGGGTAGACTTTTGGCCTTAGGTTTTATAAACCCTAACACGATTTCGATTGAAAACAAACAAAAAAAAATGCTATGTATGGCCGCTACGTTACCAAAAATAAATACAATATTTTTTTTTCTCTTTGGACATTGTTACGATTGGCAGTTTACACTAGGGCATTAGTGGAAATCACAATCTTATAAATATTAATGTTTAAGTTATCATGGTATACACAAAACTTGTAAAAGTGTTTACCTAGAAATAAGGTTCATTTGAACAATACTAAATTATGGATCTAAGTCAAATATTTGCCTAAAAATTTTACCATAATGTTATTTCGTATTTGACTGTTTTACATATAAATTTCACTATAAATTATAATTGCCACTACACCCCACGTGCTACCAATATAAATAATCATAATTTGCTCGTTAAGCCGAACACAAAGCGTCAACAGGCGAAGCCTTACATCATATAGAAACTAAACATAAAAAACATAACAAAAAGTCAGATCTACGCTACATTCGGGAAACTGCTAAAAAATGGAATTAAAAAAAGCACCTAAGTTTTCTTTTTAATTGTACTAAACGTACGTAAATCTCAGCTATATTGGTGCACACAAATATTAAATAATTTATTAATTTTTAACCTATCCCCACTGACTACAACCGGAGTTTAGGACTAATCGAAAGTGCAAGCGAGACAGCAGGCGGTCGTTTTATATGTCTATCCTTTTCTGACACGGGTTATATTTTATTTTTACCGTTTAGTCCTTAGATACACGTGTACCAAAATAATTTCTCGTCAGTGAGTGGAAAGTTCAAAACAGTCAGTACAAATTGTTCGATAGAATATTCTAGTTGTTTTTGCACGAACTTCGCACTGGTCACCATATTCACTGTGAAGTTGCTGTGTCACATATTTTAAATCCAAAATAATATAAATAAAATATGAAATACTTGATTAAATAGAATGACGTATATGGTTCCTAAACACACATTTTTATAGAAGTTCCATGAAACCACTTTTTTAAACAAAACCAAAATTTAATTATCTTGTTATGTGTGCTACAATTTACTTTAAACACTTTTTTCATTATAAAACATTTCTTCCATCGGTAAGTGTAATTAATGAGAAATCATACACTTTGACACTAATTTAGGTGTCATTCCAAGTGTATACAGTGTAAGTGTCAATTACAATGTTAACATGAATTTTAATTTTTAAGTATCTGGTGAATTTAATAAATTAGAATATATATTTAATTTTTTGTGATTTTTCAGAATAATCGTTTAAAAATTCATTTATTATTCATTTATTGAGCAGTTTAAATAGTGACACAGAAACTTGCCAGTAAAGTTATGGACGTGTTATTATTATACCTCAACAAGTTTGTGGTGTTTAGCTGTCGTCGAGCAGATTGTGTAACTCCGCGTAGTTCAGTATGGCTCGGTGGAGGAATTCGTATTGCAGCTGAAACAAGGTGTTAAATATTAGTGTATATTTTTAGGGAAATTGATACTAAATTAATGTGTTTTGATTAAAGTATGAAAAAGATGATTATTGACACATGTTTAATGTTAAATAGATATTTTAAAAGTGAGAAGGATTGGTGTTATTGAAGTGAAACTTCTTTGAGAGTAAAATTTCAAGGTCGCGTCATGGCAATAGCAATAATGTCACTTCACGCTATTTCGGTATCTTTGGATCTTGCCAAAGAAGTTTCACTTCTGATACGTGTGCTAGGCACACACACTCTTTTTCATTTTTTTATAGATGTTTAGACGTGTGTATGTAGTAGTATAAGATTTTTTGTAGTTTGTAATGTTTTTGCAGTAATAAAAGCCTATTTTATTTTTTATTTTGTAAATGTGTGTATGTATGTGTGTGTGTGTGCACTCACCACGGTGTCAATAGTGTGCGCTCGCTGTGCACGCAGTTTCCGCGCCACGCAACTAACATCAACACGTCGTTCAAGACGCAGTTGCCATGTGAGCACGCACAGTGCAACGAACAATGCCGACCGTTCCGTTCCCAACCTGTATGCAGACATATAGTTGAATTTTGGGCACTTTATCACAAAGCAATGGCATGTACAGTACATATTTCGCTGTTCATTAATACAATATAGGAAGTCCTATGATATATTGCGGGTAGACGAAGAAAAGCCCGCGTAAATAAACAATAATTGAGTTATCTACTGGTTAAAGAATTTTTCCAAACCGTTAAGAAGTTAGTTACAGCATCATTACAACATCGACCCTTAGATTCAAATATATAGGAAAGTAACAATTTCACTAAATATTTTTTAAAATAAGCACTTTTAGTTCACTAAGAAACATTTGAGTTTAACCCATTGAGCCCCGAACGGCCCGATCGGTCCACGACACAATTATAGATTTTCTATTGTGTCTGTGGCTCCGGGGCCTGAGTTATTACAACAATGACAGCACACGAACGAAAACAACTAGTGTATTGTCACTCACTGGCAGTGCACGAGCACGGGGCGCGAGGGCGCCGTCGGGGGCGCGGCGGG
>CAJQZN010021265.1:5948-16000 GCA_907164685.1 Colias eurytheme
TTCGATAATTCTTTTTTTATTATATTCCTTGAAGTACGAGGATGGTTCTTATGTAGAGAAAACGTAAACATGTACCACGGGCGAAGCCGGGGCGGACCGCTAGTTAATTATATTTTCTTGGGCGTGCCCAAGAATTTACACGAACAGACGTGATATAGCACTCAGGTTATTAATTAAATTTTAATGGATCGAGTGGATAGCGACCTATACAAATTTTATTTATGTATATGAATGAGCCCTCGCAGCGGTCTCAAATACAGTTTGATACAATATATATTTTTTTATAGGTTGCAAATGCACCACAACACAATGCTGCCAGACTTGCAAATGCGATAAGTCCTGTTCCTGTAACTGCAAGCGGTCCACCGACGCTTCTACAGCCACCACAAAGAAATAGATTTTAATTTACAATTACAACAATTCATCATTAATTTTATTATTTCATTATGTAATAAAAATTACGATTGATTCATATCCTGCAGGTGTTTACTTCCATCATCCATGTAAAGATGTTTTCACGATAATTCATTTTGTTATTACGTAAGATCCGAAGTATTTACAATATTTATGTTATTGTATAAATCGAATAAATGTATCAGTTAAATTGTTGTTAATGTTTGTTTTATTCTTAAATGTTCATGGTGTAAAAATAATTAGTCTGAAAATATTGATTTTATGATGGGTGAGTAATCGAAAAGAGGGGGTTGGAAAACATTAGAATTATTTAGAGTTAAAATAAAAGACATGATATTATTATAACTTATACAACATTTTATTTGTATTAATCTACTAAATAAAAATAAGTCGGGTTTTCCTTCCTGACGCTATAACTCCAGAACGCACGAACAGATTTCCACGGTTTTGCCTTCGTTGGAAAGGTCTCGGGCTCCGTGAGGTTTATAGCAAAGAAAAGGTGTCTCTGGTGGCGAAACGGAGTTCGCCAGGTTTGCTAGTTTAATATAAATTTATAATTTAACAGGAAAATACTAAACTAATAAAGAAAATGAATCTTCATTCTTCAGCAATAAATAATGTGGTTCTTTTCGTAATAATTTTCAGCATATTTGTTATAATTCAAATTTATTTCATGCAGGTACCTAGAAATCAAAATACATAAACTAATAAAAAGGAACATCAATGCAAAATTATTTACCAATTATCATAAAAATGATTACAAACCTATGTTAATATTTTGAGAGTCACCGTCTTGATCACAGTATACACTGCCATAATCTGGATAAAAACCTGTAAAAAATGTATAGATTAATAAATAAAGGAAATGAGAGAAAAACAACTCAAACTGTGTACACTCGCCCCGTCTCTTCTCATATGAATGTGAGTTAATTTATGTGAAATTTTCAAATATTAATTAACAGTTATTTATTATAAGACGTGAAATGTAGCTAAAAAATCAAAATACTTTAAAATCTATTTAGCTGGAATTGAGATATACCTCAGGAGTATATGCAAGCTGACTTTCTTCTATATTTAGGTATAGATACGTACTTAAAAAGGGCATGCCGCATCATTGACTCTATTATCATTTATCACCAGGGATTTGCTTCCTTTTTAGTGAACTATAAATTATGGTACCTACTGATATTTCATACTCATCCTACTAATATTATAAATGCGAAAGTTTGTGAGGATGTGTGTGTGTGTTTGTTAGTTATTATACTATAAATTATTTTAACTGCATTGTGTTTATTCCTCAGAGAAATTGAATAATGAAATAAATGACGATTATAATTTTCTAAGTAGAGCGTATAAATATTTGAGTTCAAACTTCAAGGCAACGACTGAATGTAGGTGTGCCGTGTGATGCCAATTTACCATTGATAAAATCAAAATAGAGGCATTTAAACAAATATCACAAAATATTAAGTATATTATTCGCATCAATTCAATACATATATGTAGGTACCTACTAAGGAAATCTATGGTGCTAATATTTAGAGATTTTTATAGGTACTTACTGTTATTTTGATCAAATATCATCATTTCATTAAAATGTATTCTATTCCAAATATTTTTTTTCAACTTTTACAATGATCTCAATAATCCGTCACAGTCACTTCTGATTATAAACCAGCATCAAATCTTTTTAAATAATAAAAAGATTTGTCATTGAATTGTTTAATGAATCATGACCGATTGATTTACAAATTAACAAATATATTATCCATCAGGTTATAGTGAAAACTGGATTATTTGTTCAAGTAATCGGGGTTCCAAGAAAAAGTAAAAAACAAATTGGTTTTGGCACGCTCAAAAGGTTTTTGTCTGTTTATAAAGAAAATAGCTTTCCGCCCGCGGCTTCGCCCGCGTTTTCAAAGACAAACCCCCATAGTTCCCGGTCTCGTGGGATTTCCGGGATAAAACCTATCCTATGTGTTAATCCAAGGTACTCTCTATACGTGTGCTTAATTTCATTGTAATCGGTTCAGTAGTATTTGCGTGAAAGAGTAACAAACACACACACACATCCTCACAAACTTTCGCATTTATAATATTAGTAGGATGAGTATGAAATATCAGTAGGTACCATACCAGTACCATGTAGGTACCGACGGGTACAGGGAGATATTATAAAAATTGTTATTGCTTATTCATAAACAAAACACTCATGAATTGTAACGTCAACATTCACTATAGAAAGTTAATCAAATTTTATAGGTAAACAATTCTTATCATATGCAATCTTATCTAGTAGGTACCTACATAATCTAATTAGTATCTTTTAGTTTCTTACAGCTAAATAAACAATCAGTTTATTTACATAGGCAAACAACAATATGGGTAATACAATTTTGGAAACATTTCCATGTAGTTACCTAAACGTTCGATCTGCGTTATTCAACGTAACAATGAATTTTGAAACTTATGATTTCTTTTCAAAGTGATCAAACTGAACCGATTTATTTGTTTCGTCCTAACATTCGAAACATCTGACAGACATATATTTATTTTTATTAATGTTTGTTCTTTTGTTTTAAAATGTAACAAAACTTTTATTTTTTCAAAATTTCCTTCAATTTACGTTATGTTTTCTAAAAAATGCAATTGGTAAATATATAGAAAAAAACATAACAAAGAATCAAATGCCCTTAGCCTTGCAGTTCCGCTCGATGGAATCTTTACAATTTATTACTATATAAACGAATCAACGTAGATTCATTTTATATAACACTTCAGATTTTCAAGTAAATATAATACCAAAAATATAATACCAAAGACGCAACATGCCTGCTCCCTGTGAACCATGCAAAGGTAAGACTTTTATTTATTTTTAATGTAGGTATAGTTTTCTTGTTTGTAGTCTGTGATTAGATTGTAGAGGCATTTTAATCGATTAACTATGTATTATTATGAAATTCCATGATCCAAGTAATTAGGTTCTTATTTGTACATAAAATAAATATAATATAATATCATGCGGTCATAGGCAAATTAAATTTTCTTGAATATAGACATTTTTGATGTTACTAGTACTTTCAACAGCTCATTTATTTATATCTAATAGTTACAGACCCAAATTTTGTATAGAGCAGTCGCAAAACGTCACATTTAATCATGATATTTTTAGTGTATATTCCTTGTATTTTTTGTATTTCAGACACCTGCAAGGAAGGCACAAGCTGCAATGATAACTGCTCATGTGATACTAACTGCAATGACTGTTCCTCCCCTAGTGAGTTCTTACAAATTGCTCTAGATTTATGTTCCTACAATTGTAATGCGTGAACACATACTTATTTAACATGCGAAGATATAAATTATGAACGTTGTGAA
This sequence comes from Colias eurytheme, assembly GCA_907164685.1. Taxonomy (NCBI): domain Eukaryota; kingdom Metazoa; phylum Arthropoda; class Insecta; order Lepidoptera; family Pieridae; genus Colias; species Colias eurytheme. The sequence continues at coordinate 9,741 of CAJQZN010021265.1, forward strand.
CATATTCTTTACAACTGTATTAATTAATAGTAATTAAATTACCATCGGATTTAAGAAATTTACGAAAGAAAAAAATAATTCTTAATCTAGGAATCAAAGTTCAATTAAAATCAAACTATGTCATAGTTTAATTGTGAAAAAAGAGTGGGCGCTTAACAAGAGCTGATAAACATGGCATGTATTGATTATTGTTTGATTTCTGATAAATAATTATTTTTTTCTTAAAAGTTGTATCTATCTTGAAAACGTGTTTTTTGGTTTTTGCTACTATATATTTACTATTAAGTATATTGTCGGTTGAGAAGCTTCTACGATATCTCCGTTCATGCTTAAAGACAAAAAGAGACGACCAATTAATCTCACAATAATTTTCTTTTACAGATAGTTGCTGCTAATTTCATCACTGCATAACATTCAGGAAAATAAATAAACTATAATGTGTTTTATGGATTTTTGTTGAAAATAAACCGTATAGATACAATTTGCTGTATATTTTTTTACCCCTGTCTTGTTAGAACGAGACAATTTTTACCTGAATTTAAATCTCGATGCAGTATTTATTACATTTTTTATAGACGTCCATGTCTGTTCTTTTTTAACTGCATATTGTTAAGAAATACATCACATTTTCAAGCTTAGAAGAGAATGTATCATAAGATGTGCATGCGCATCTCAGAAACATCTGCTTTGAATGGAAATTATTTTTTATTTTATGTTGTATTGGATAGTTCATTCATGGTGGAAGACATAACAAGAGCGTGGACGTGGCTAGTTGGTTGCTAGAGGCTTGAGGTTTGTTTTCATAAAATATGGTCAAGAAAGAAGAGCAATGTCACAATATAGTGAAATCAATTCTTAAGCTTTAAAACTTCTACTACTTCTACTTTCAATTAACATTGGATTTGTTTTGGAAAAGGGTATGTTGTATAAAAATACCCTTTTCCAAAACAAATCCAAATCATGATCATCATAACTCGTATGCACGTGGTTCATAGCTTTATCGCAATTAAAGATATTTTATATATTTAATATTTACATAGTAAAGAGATATTTACACGGCTTGGAATCCGAGTTTCGACGGTACCTAAGTACTTAGCGCCTTTACCAACTATGTTTGATTATGATCTATGTTTTTAAATACTGTGAATTCAATTTCACATAAATTGATGATACCTCTTTTGCCTGATATACAAAAAAATGTCACGTCTATTCTTATATTAGAAAGATTATTAAGAAGAGTTTGTAATTGTTTGTTTGGTTAGTTGAACGTGCTAATCTCAGGAACTACGAGCACCTACGTGTCCGATTTTAAAATAATTTCAGTGTTAGATAGCGTATTTATCGAGTAAGGCTTTTGCTTTAATAAAAAACCCCGGGGAACAGCTAGTTGTATTGTTACTAGTGTTTGTTTGTGTGTATGTTTGAACGCGATTATCTTACAACTGGACCGAATTTGAAAATGATTAACGTTATACATATAATATTATATACTTACTAGCGGTCCGCCCCGGCTTCGCCCGTGGTACATATGAAAAATAGATGTTGGCCGATTCTCAGACTTACCCGATATGCACAGAAAATTTCATGAGAATCCGTCTACCCGTTTCGGAGGAGTATGCAGACTAACATTGTGACACGAGAATTTTATATATAAGATGTACGTGATGCGTAAGTAACCTGTGCAGCATAAGTCGGTGTATTTGAAAACGTTTCCATTGTACTAACACTAGATGTAGTTTAAATAATTTCTGATCCTTAAAAATAATATAAAGTTATAGTACGACATAAAAGAGATGAAATTAATTATTTTGGAACTAATTCGTTTTTCATTACCTGGCAACCCTGAATTGGCAATGTAGCTGTCAAGTTGAATAAAAATTTTTTGTTTTTTTCGTGAAGTGGAGAATTATTGAGATAAAATTGTTATTTAGAAGAAGAAATTTAAATAAAAAAGGAGTCATCATGAAAAAGGTTAAACGTAGCGGTGTCCGTGATGTGGTGTATAAAGTTTTTATTCGGTGTTTGTCCGAATTTCAAGCTGGAAATTTATTGACTGATTTGGAAAACGTTTACAAACGTACATCAGAATATACCGGTGAGATTCCATTTATTTTTGCTCAGTACTACGTAAAATAGAATATTCCATTAGTGACGAGTGTTTAATGTATGTATGTATGGCGATTATTACGTTTTCGCAATTTAATTTGAGGTTATTTGTATGTAAACAAAAACTAGTTTTTATAGTGCGACCAGGTAACCGGCATCTCTTATAGCAAGCTTATTATAACATTACTATGTCTTTTCGTACCGTGACACCCTTAACGCAAGCTTGTTGCAGCGTTAAACTGATTTTGTTTTTCTAGCAATTTTGATGACGTCACTCGTAATAGTTCACTCAATTATTGGGACCGGTGCGAACTGCGATCTATTTGACAATTTGACAGTTATCAGATAATAATAGAACTTTACATCGGCTTGTTCGAAGAAAAGGTTTTTATTGGGCCATTAATTAAGAGAAGAAGAAGAAGAAGAAAAGGCTTCAAACCTTTTGATTTAAGCAGAATCGTGTACCTAAATAGTAAACAAGTGCGTAATCATCACGAGTCCCTATGAGATATGGGGGCATCATATGAACAATTTGAAAATACAATATAACCTAGGTACAGATTTATCTGTGTAAGATAAAAGTAATGTAAGTACCATACCTTATGCAAATCTATTTAAAAATACGTCTGTATAAGTACACATTCTCCACTTGTTATTTCTCTGTATAATAAGATGCAACTCTACTTATTCCCTAAACATAAATTTTATCTAATACTTAATGTAAATCTATAAAAGATTGTTTATTATTTCTTCATGATTCAATATATTTTATCATGTTATTATTTACCTATATAGAATATAAGACTATAAAAGTAAATCTACACTCAAATGCACTACCCATATTATACTTAAGTATGTAATCTGTTGTTAAGGATCTCATTTAATTTTGAGAAATAATACTTACCCTTATTTATTTCCAGATTCTACAATCAATTCCGAGCACTAGGAATAAGATTACCCAGAGTAACCACATGGAAGCATTGATAGTATTCAAGAAGCCATAGTGCCAGCGCAACATGAATATATTTTTTTCAATAGGAAGCAATATCATACTTTAAATGTTTAAGTGCAATAAAAAACATTTATAAATCCAAAATCTTTATTTAGTCCTTTTTATTTATTTATTGACAAATCATTTGCTCCTTTACTTCTCTTGATATCATTTATATAAAAAAAAGTGATAAAACATGGAAGTATTCTAAATTAGATTCAATTCTATTTTGCTTAAATATTTATTAAAAACAATTAGGTAGATATTATATATAACTCAAATCCAAATTTGTAAGTAAATAGCATATTAAAAACACCCTTGATTAAAAAAATTAAGTTTTATTTATAGTAAGTACCAACCTTTAAAACTTAAAATGCAATAAACAAAAACTTTATATTTACATCACAATGAATAATTCCTACACTAATAGATTAATGGTATTTATATTTTTATTTTAAATTTAAATCAATTATTGTATTTGCATAATAAAGAGTAGATAAATAATTTAAAAACTTGCAGTACTTATGTATACTTTTAATTTCATTTTTATTAAACTTAAAATGAAAACAATGTACTTAGTTAGGTACTATATTAAGGTACAATTAAATTTTTACATTTTCAGATGTATGATACAAATATGAATATTTTAAGTGTAGACATGGTGGCGCCTCCCCCAACTTGAAGTTCTCACTACCACATAATCATCTCCCAAGCCGGTACTTCCTTGTTCAATGTTTGGGCAAGCCGGCAATCAACACAACTGTGAAAGATAAATTGGACTTAAACTGATTCTTTGTTGCTTTAAAATTTAATAAGTACATTTAATATGTATACTTTTATTATTAAAGGGTTTGTCATGGTGTATGTAAACGTCTAAAAATAAGTTTTTTAAACAATGTCGGTATGGTTTGTTAAATACCTTATTTGTTAATAATTTTTCAAGTATTTCAACGTTTTAGTTCTTTATCTTGCAATTCTTAATATTGTATTAAAAAAAACTTAAATGTGTAGGTACAATGCCTTAGAAAACTTTTAATATAAGTAGCTTCTAACCAAACATAGATAGGTTTGCTTATAAATTAATATAAATATTTACTTTTGACCAGCTGCTCTAGTTTTTGTGAACTCCCAAATCATTTGCACTTATACTTTCAGAGAATTCTATCAACTTCGTCTCAGCATAACTTTTAACTCGTTGGGAGTTATTTATGTACCTTTGTCTTTGTAACTTCAGGGTCAGGGAGCTTCGCGCACTCTGCACAATGTTCTGCTGCAAGTTAAATAAAAATTACTTCAATTAACAATAATCAAAACAGACGAAATCATGCAAAAACCAATACTTTATTCGTAAAAATATATCTGTGTTGTCATAAATCGTCCAATGTTTTAGATATATTTATTACTCGTATATTATCTTACCTTGCTATTTCAATTGCTCTTTCATGCCTCTTTCATGCATTCTTTAATTTATTTAATTACTTTCGCAATTTTTCAATTTGATTTATCCAAATTTCAGATAAAAACTAAAATACGAGGACAGTGATTATGACATTTGGATTTTTGACGTTTAATTTTCAATCACCGCCATTTTTATAATAACAACCTTGTTTTGTTGAGTTCACAAAATAATCTTACTTTATTTTGGTACCGGGAGCCTTTTCAACATGATTACTAGACATCGGATTATATGCACTAACAAAATGCCAAAATATGCATGCAAATATGCACTAAAAAAGGCCGAAATATGCACTAAAAACGACTGATATGCCTAAAATATGCACAATACAAAATCAAAAAACCTTTATTATTTTATATATTTAAATCAAAGATTGTACAAATACGGTGAAATTTTCATGAAATTTAGTATAGTTTTTGTGCCAATATACAATTAGGCATTTTTACCTAATTTTCGAGCGCAAATTTGTGACGTTTGTACCCCGTGAGCCCAGTGTTGCCACCTTAGACCTTTCCGGGCTAAATCTAGCCCTTTTTTGGAATTCAACCCATGTTTTAAGTTTTAGGGTAATCTAGCCCTATTTTGAATAGCTCAAAATTTACTTAAAATGGAGCCCATTTTGTAATTTTTCGCCATTTTACCATGCCAAAATAGGGTTTGTTTACTCGCTGAGCGTTCTGATTGGCTAATAAAGGTTAGTCGACCAATCAAAACTCCCGTTACTTAACGAAATATGCACTATTGGGGAAAAAGGCTAAAATATGCACTAACGCCGTAATTAGCGAGTTTTATGCATTTGCATATGCAAATATGCAAATGCATATAATCCGATGTCTAATGATTACTATACGATTGCCTACAATGTCCAAAGAGCGAATGAATTCCGAAGTTTTGTCTATTTTTTTAAGATTAATGGCTTGGCTACGAGGCTTTTAGGCCAAGTCGTAATGATTTGTATCGAACATTAAACGTCAAAAATCAAAATGTCATGTCACTGTCCTCATAATTCATAATATTATCTAAAATTTCAGATAAACTTAAACTTAAATATGTGAATCTCATCTCTGGATAAATGAGAAAGTGCGAAAAAGCAATATTGAAATAGTAAGATAAAGTACGAGTAAGGACGATTTATGATAACAGACTACAGAGATATATTTTTACGAATAAAGTTTTGGTTTTTGCATGATTTCGTCTTTTTTGATTATTGTTACTTAATTGAAGTAATTTTTATTTAACTTACAGCAGAACATTGTGCAGAGTGCGCGAAGCTCCCTGACCCCGAAGTTACAAAGACAAAGATAGGTTCATGAATAACTTCTAACGAGGTAAAAGTTATGATGAGACGAAGTTGATAGAATTCTCTGCTGAAAGTTTAAGTGCAAATGATTTGGGAGTTCACAAAAACTAGAGCAGCTGGTCAAAAGTAAATATTTATATTAATTTATAAGCAAACCTATCTATGTTTGGTTAGAAGATACTTATATTAACAGTTTTGTAAGGAATTACACACCTACACATTTAACTTTTTTTTTTAAAACAATATTAAGATTTGCAAGATAAACAACTAAAATGTTAAATGTAAAATACTTGAAATGATTAACAAATAAAGTATTTATTATTTAACAAACTATACCGACATTGTTTAAAAAAACATCTAAAATTACATACACCATGACAAGCCCTTTAATAATAAAAGTAAACATA